>CM038121.1:20906510-20947308 GCA_001642375.2 Mentha longifolia
GATTTCGGGGGGTACGGCACCCCGACTCGTGAAGATACGCCGTACGATTCTCCACCGTTCGACTTCGAGCAAATCGAAAACGACGCCCGTCTAGCTCGGGAAATGGAGGCGGAGGAACAAGCTCGAGATCGAGCAAGGGGTCATTTCCATGCCGATGCGGTCAACCTCGACGAAGAAGATGAAATGGACGAGCAAGGCGATGGCGGTCTAGGTGCGGATCAACCTCAACACGAAGAGCCGGAGCCGCAACAAGAAGGAGATGCTGAAATTCCCGGCTCGGAGATATTCAAAATTTGGTTCAAGAAGGTGAAATTCGCTGGAAAAGATGGCGGTGCGGATTATATGAAGGCATGTTGTAATTTCTGCGATAAGAGGTACGCATGGAGAACCGGAGGAGGATATGGTACCTTGAGAAAACATGTTAGAACAAAGCACCTGGCTAAGGAAAATGCTCGCGGACAACCTCTCCAACAAACACAGCTTGCCACGGCGGGAGGTACATCTAACCTTTCTTTATTTAAGTATAATGATACAGTTGCTAGAGAGGTAATGGCTAAGTTTGTTGCAACCGAGTCACTTGCATTTCAATTTGCTGATAGTTTGCGTTTTGAACATACAATGAAAACTGGTTACAACCCTCTTTCTAAAAAAATTTCTCGATCTACTATGACTAGAACCATTATGAAACTCTCTCTTAGGTATAAGAAGGCTCTTAGAGACATGTTTACGAAATTTCCTTACCGAGTTTCCATATGTTCTGATATTTGGTCATGTGCATGGCAGCAAAATTCATATCTTGGCATCACAGTGCATTGGGTCGATCAAAACTGGGTTTTATGCAAAAGAATTTTGTGTTTTAGAAAATTCAATTGTTCACACACTGCAACAAACATTGCACTCTGCATTATTAAAGTTTTACAACAATTCAATATCCTTACAAAAAATTTTCAATCGGTTTTGATAATGCAACCGCGAATACCGCAAGTGTCCCCGAACTCATCGCTGCATGTAATCCCTCTTTGGCTGGAAAATATTTTCATACACGTTGCATTTGTCATATTTTTAATCTTTGTGTTCAAGATGGTCTTAAACTGCTCGAGAAGTCTATAGAGCCCATTAGGAAAGCTGTCCAAATGCTTCGAGATAAAACCAAACTCCATAGGGCCTGGGTGAAGTTCATTAAATCTAGGAGGGGTCATAGTAAAAGCTTCAATGTAGATGTCTGCACTAGATGGAACTCAACCTATGACATGCTTAGGGACACCGGAAAGTATAAAGAGGATTTGTGTGCTTTTTTTCAAGTTGAGGTTTCAAATCACATACTTTTAGAGTCTTATTGGGGGGATTGTGAGAAAGTGACTTCATTGTTAGAAGATTTTCATACTGCCACTAAGGATCTTTCCGGTGTTTATTATCCTACTTCTCCTCGTGTACTATATCATTTTGCCATTATAGCAGTTAAGTTTGAACAACTCAGCCATATTTCTGATCTCAATGCTACCGTTTCTAAGATGATATTGAAATGGTTAAAGTACTTCTTTGTCATACCCGACGTCTTCTTAGTAGCAGCCATCTTGAACCCTAGTCTTAAGCTTGATGGCGTCACCACACTCTTAGATTTCTACTACAACGCCTTAGGTGAAATGAGATTCGCAAACGCACCGGGTAGGGAAGGGTTAGAATTGCCTAGCCTTGATCTTGTTAAAACGAACCTAGATCAATCTCTTAGGTACCTATATAATGACTTCGTAGAAAAGTATGGGGGGAGTGTTGGGAGTTCTGCTTCTTCTGCCCGTAGTAGTAGACCTAGGCCCCCTTTTGATTTAGGAATTACTGGTGATAGTCAACGAGCTCGACAACTCCAAAGTTTCTTCGAAAACATCGGCTCAGGTTCGTTCTCTCAAGGTGATGAACTTTCTATGTATTTAAATGAACCTAGAACTGCCGAACTAACAAGTGCAGGTTCCAAAGAGTCCGATTTATTGAATTGGTGGATGAAAAGATCAGCACAATATCCAATCCTCTCCATTATGGCTCGAGAAGTCTTTGCCGTTCCTGCCTCAACGGTGTCGGTCGAGCAAGCATTTAGCAGCGGAGGATACACACTCGACGAAAGACGTTCGACAATGGCTCCAAAGAATCTCGAGGCACAAGTATTGCTTAAAGACTACGCCTTAGCCGAGATGCGAGAGCAAGAGAACAAATGGGAGGAGGTCTTTCAAGATGATCCACTAAGCACCACGGACGCCGGAACTGACACCGACACCTCTCAAGTAGAAACTGACGAGTTCGACGATGATTTTGATTTCGATAACATGTAAATGTAATCTTTTTGACCGTCAAATCTTAGACGAGTACTCTTTTTCCTCATTGAGGTTTTAACGAGGCTCGGCCTTTGAAATCAAAATGTGATCTTAAAAGGTAAGTTAAGTAAATAAAAAAAAATTGAATAATCGTCTTATTTGTTATATTTCCAATTTTTTTACAAATTTCTTTTACGGTTTTCGATTATAATGCTCTTACAATTAAACTTGAAACAATATAAATGAAGTTTGAAAAAAAAAAAAAAAAACCGGGAACCGGAACCGGAACCGGCGGTTCGGAACCGGAACCGGGTTGGAACCGGAACCGGAACCGGCGGTTCGGAACCGGGGGAGGAACCGTCGGAACCGGCGGTGCGGTTCCGGTTCCTCCCGGGTGGAACCGTAACCGGCGGTTCCGGTTCCGGTTCGAACCGGAACCGGAACCGTGACCGGCTCTAATTAAGGGCCCTCTTATTTTTCCCCCTCATATTTATTTGAAATACAAATACTATACCCTACAAACTCCTCTGTACAAAATCCCAAATCCTCTCCTCGAGGTAGCTCCGGTCCTCATGCCGTCGAGGCATGTGTCGTTCGTCCGGAAATATCAACAGCTCGTACGCCTTCCGAGCCTCCACGAGCGCGTTCACTAGCCTCGCGGTATGCCTGAAATGCACGTTCTCATCGATCAGCCCGTGCACGAGCATCAGCTTCCCTTTGATTCCCTCGACGTGGTTCATTACACTGCTCCGCGAATACCCTGCCTTGTTTTGTCGAGGTAAACCCATGTACTTCTCGGTATAGAAGGTGTCATACCCGTCCCACGACGTGACGGGGGCCCCGGAGGCCGCGCATCTGAAGACTTCCGGAAACTTTGCAAGCATCATGGCCGAAAGGTATCCGCCGTAACTCCATCCGTACAGCCCGATGTGGTCGGGTTTAGCTAAACCTTGGTTCTTCAGCCATTCGACTCCTCTCATTTGATCCTCCGAATCAATCTCACCGCATTTGTGCTTTAGGGCACCCTCGAACTCGAGGCCGCGTCGAGTGCTTCCTCTGTTATCCATCTGTGGATGAAAGTATGCATAGCCATCAACATGCAAGGATAGAAGTCTATGAAATAAACGCCGCGTACTTTGGACCGTTGTACACTTTATGCACGAGAAATTTGCTCTCGTGCCATAACGTGCACGAAGGTTCAAAGTACGGGCCTTCGGAGGTGGAAGTGTAGACCAAAGTTCGGGCGGAAACTATAATTTGCCCAGATCATTATCTCAACTTAGTAGATTAGACAAGAATTCAAACAGAATTTCAAATATATTTAATAATCTGAGGCTTTAAAACTGGAGATAACCTAACCTTCCAAACTAAAATGCCTCGACTTCTGAGATACTGTGCTCGCATGTCTATTGTAGTTGCCCAAGAATTCGAAACTAGTTGTATGCCGGGACCACCGTATACCTGAATCATTGTCTTGTACGGAGGTGGTCCGAATCTTGCTGCATCGGGTTTGTATAGTGCCCCGTACAAAGCAGTTCCATCTTCACAATCTACCTTAACTATCTCAGGAAAATCGAGCTGGAGTTCCTTAAATCGAGGAACATGATGAACCGGTTGCTCATATAAGGACACGATCAAGCTCCCATCGACCAAAGAGTTTAGAGTAATTCTGGGAGGCGAACACAAAGAATCGTGGATGTCTACAAACCTCTGCAACCGATGATCAAGCACGACTATATGTTTCCCCTTTTCTCGGGTCAGTCTCGAGGGGATCTGTGAAGGATCGGGTGACAATTTGGCGCGATAAAGATGAGACTCCAACGGACCATCCAGAGTTCCAGTGAAGTAAACGACGCCAGAAGTTTCGTTAACACCGGCAACGTGCTCGACCATCCAATCATCACCTCGAGTGATGGGCCCCACGCATACTCCATCTGAATCATGCAAGTATAAGTGTCTGAATCCAGTCTTTTCGCTAGCCCAGATGAATCCCGGGCATGATCTAGATGGGACGTTGTCGAGTGGAGTGAAGCAATCGTGGAGATTGATCCACGTCCCGTTTTCCTCTTCCAAGACGACTCTCCTCCGACCAGTTCCGATATCAAATTTATAGATCTTTAGTTTAGTATGCCATCTGTTTAGAATCTGAGCAATTAGACCGTTGCCACGCATCCAATCAACTCTTGCTAGATATTCATTGTCGTCGTCTTTGCCACATATAAGATCCATCCAAGAAACTGGTCCTCCCGTGGAAGAAATAACCCCTAGTCGAACTCTTATGTTCAAACCTCCAGCAAAAGGGTAGGCGTGGTCTTCCTGTGAATCGGGCCCCACAAAGTCTTTGCCTTGGTGCATTATTCTGTAGAGAGGCATCCCGGATGAATCGGCCTCAGTGAACGCAATAAATTTGCTGTCTAAGGACCACCAATAGCCATGTCTTCGTTCCATTTCCTCCTACAGCCAGAAAATTTTAGCATTGGTTCGATAGCCAACACTTTGGAGGTCTCGATTATATTATATGATTATATTATATAAGGGGGAAAGAAGTTCACATCTTTCTCGAAACAAGATTTTAGGCATGTTTTAGCCATAAACTCACCAGTGCTACGTACTCAGCAAGGCCATGACTCTGAAAAGGCAACAGGAAAGATGTTAGTTTGAGTGACTCAAATAGTCGAGACAGGGTGTCGAAAATGAATCATTGAGATAAGGAAAAAGATTTCTTTCGTCGCGTTTTCATTGAAGTGAATTATAAACAACTTTCATTTATAGGGACGAACCTCAACACATAATAATGAAGACAGGAACCAAACCAAGCCAACATATAAAATAAAATGGAAAGAATGCATACTAAAGAATTCTCATTGGCACCATAAGTTAACTGCTTTGTCGTGCTGTCGAGGAAGTTAAACACGTGCAGCTCATTATCTCTCACAAAAGCGAGCATGGAGCCATCTGGGGAGACACGTGGATCGATAATTGGCGAGCAAGAAGCAGTCGGAAGTTTAAGCTCCGGTTCAGCGTCACTTTCCTGAACATAGATCTGCACACACACACACCATCATCGATTAGTCAATGCAGAAAGTTTAAGCCTTATATTACTGCTGAGTACAAAATACCAATTCCCTCATAAACACCTCTTACAAAAACTTGAAACCACCAAAATGAATGGGATGGTTTCCTCAAAGTATCATGCTTCCATAAAAATCGAACTCTTAAGAAGATGAACAAGCAAACTTCGACATACCCCAGCTGATAGAGGTACCACAATTCTTCTTCTCTCTGAGCTCGTCCTCACCCATTCATAGCACCTCACGCCTAATCCACGCTCCCTCAACCTCTCTCTCCTCAACTTCTCTTCGGGAGATAGATTATTCTCGTCGAGCCCACCATCCGGATGGCTGAACAACAGCTCATGCTTTTCACTATTCGGATCAAACACAAATAACTTTCTGTACAGATTCTGATCAGGACTGAGCAAGTATGCTATCAAACTATCATCGGGGCTGAAAGCAATCGAAGTTGGGACTCCATAACCTGGTAAAGGGAGCTGCACTATCTCTTCAATAGGGAACACAGTGCATTCATTTGCAGCAGTTGAATCGGTTACAGGCATCTCTTCAAGAAACAGACCCTTAACGTTTCGATTTTCGCCTCTTCTCCCCCTTATCAACTGATTTACACAACAAATTATTTCAAGAATGGATTGAACAATGCCCACATACTGAACACAAATGAAAGAACATTAAATTGATTAATTAGCACCTAATTCCAAGAACGGTGAAAGCCTTTTACAATTAAAAAAATTATGAACCCGAAAAAAGTGTGATCAATCTTGACCTATAATGAGTGAAAGAAGCAAAAATTCAGATAAGTGCAATGAAAATTAAACTATAACTTCACAATCATAAACTTCAACTTAATCAAGCTACAACAAAATTAACTAGAACATTTGTTTCTTTAAGCTTAACCTTCTTTTTAGTTTCCTTTTTTTTAACCACTGCGAAAGCAAAATCCACGAAGAGTAAAAATAAAACAGAAATGCGGGCATGCATAATAATAACATAAAAGCAAAAAAACACAGCAATAATGGAATTATGAAGAAATTAGTGCAGATCATCTTTCTACATTAAGTGAATAGTCGTAATCAAGAACTTAATCAGTCATAATCAAAATCCAAATTCTGACCTGGGTATGATGATCGAGCAATAAAGATAAAAAGGTTTACGATTAGAACATGAAAGGGGAAATGGATTCCAGAATTTTGAGATAATGAAGAATTATTTCTTGGTTCGGAAAGAGATAATGAAACATTGGGAGACTAATTGATGAAGCAAGGAACCCCTTTTTCGTTGACGCGAGGCGCGTACTATCACGCTCTCCATTGTAATTGTAGAGATTCCTCAAAGTTTAATGATTTTCGGAAGTTTAATTATTGTAATTATTCTTTTTCTAATTTTAAACGAACGTCCTTTTCAACTTATTTCTTGCAAATTCCGCTGCAATTAGTTCTAAATGTTTTGGCTAAGTAATTTCGGAAAGTTTATTTAAAGATAAAACGTATTGTTTAAATTTATTAGTAGGAGTGTAACGCTCAATGCTCACTGTGGTAGGACTGTCAATTTTTGACACGACACGAACACACACTATATTATTGTGTTTGTGTTGAGGCTTATTGTGTTCGTATCTTTATCGTGTTGACACGATAGTGACCTAAAATTTTTGTGTCGTGTTTGTGTAATACGTTAATATAAATATATTATTTTTTATTTATTTATTAATATATTATTTTATTCACATATCCCAATTAATATCACTAATTATATTTTTCCTTTTGTCAATTTAATAGGTTTCGTTTTGCACAGATTGGGGAAAGCTTGAAAGTTGGGAACTCACAATCGAAGGTAGAAGTTCAAATTTCAATGTTTTGTTTGTGTCGACACGAATTAAATCGTGTCAATATTGTGTTTGTGTTTGATTAAAATGTGTCGTGTTTGTGTTTGGGCTTATCGTGTCGACACGACACGACACGCACGAATTGACAGCCCTAACCGTGGGCATACTTAATATGCCCACGAATGACATATTAATATTTAAAATAAGGAAATTAATTAAAATGTATACCATAAAAACAAAAAACAAAAAAACAATTAAACTCCAAATAAAACTGATTAACGACGTGGCACTGCCATATAAGCGGTGGACACATTATGTGTCCACCGTGGGTAGAGAGCGTTGTTATTAGTCGTATTATTTTGTCCATCTTTTTAGTTGACACTAAACCGCTCTTAATGCTATTATGATATGTAAATAATTAGTTTTGATAGAAACGCTCCCCTACCCAATTACCCAATGTGGGCACATTTAATGTGTTTACGGCTAACGTGACAATGTCACGTCAATAATATTTCCACTTAAAGTTTAGTTTGTTTTTTTTTTTGTAGGTTTTTAGTTTTTTTTGTATGACTAGCAGTGATTACGTTCGTTGCACGTATAATCTCTTATTTAGCATATTTTTTCTTTTTGTATGAAAATCAGTATCTTTTTAAATACAAAAAAAAATTATAGTATAGTGCAATATTATTAATTTTTCACTTCTACAAAATACTTGCAAGTATATTAAAAATGAAACTGATATGCATTTACTTATTCAAATTTCTAATCTTTTCATTGATGAGATTTTATGAATTAACAAAATTTGTTCACAATATTTTATGATCAAACCCGTAGGTAGAATTTAAATCGTCATAATTTACCATCGAATTTATTTTATCATTTATGAAGTTCCTATGAGTTAGATGTTTCTCTAAAGAAAAGATGTACGAGACAACAAAAATATCTATGACGCGAAAACATATATAAATGCATAAGTAAAAATATCAAATGCTTCTAAAAAAATCAAATGGCATCAAACATTATAACAGAGTCTCGTGGTCTGTAGAGATTATTCAAGTTAAAATTCTAATGTATGATTGATTCTCTATGGAGAAAGTAATAAATAAATTTTAATTAGTATGCTGTAAATATATTTTCATTTTATGTATTGGTATCATCATTTTTTATATTTTTGGTTCATTTGATGTGTAGTTTATCCATGATTCTGTACATTCATTATTTATAAATATATAAAATAAAGAATGCACAAAATATTAAACTACAAAGGAAATATTTAGCTTCTCGTAAGCTTTACTAAATTTCTATAATAATTGTCTTATGGATATTGAAATGACAAAGTCAAAACTCCCGGAATATAAATTTATTATTATTATTATTAATCTTATTCATATAATTTTACCGCTCAATCATATAAAATTATATGATTTTTTTTTTTTGTATACTCACGGCATAAATATTAACATCTATAATATGTCATTATATATGTGATTCCTATTATAGTAGCATAATGTACCGTGAAAGAATAGAAAGACTCACTTTACATATTAAAGATATATCTATATAATATAACATGTACTGGAAGTTGTATAAACATTAAATACATATATAATTATTTTAATATTCAAAAACCACTTCGGTTTACTTCATCGACATGTAAACTATCCTAAATCCCAAGTTAGTACATTTTCTTATAAAAACATCTAAAATTAAAAATGAGATTAATGTATAAAATCCTTTAAAATTTATTGTAATATTGTATTTGATTTTGTTGTCACTGGACTTATTTTGACCAAACAAATATATATATTTTAAAAAATAATATACTTTGAACAATAATTTGAGTAATAAAATTTTGAAAATTAATAAAATATTTATCAGGGATATAACATGATAAAAACCAATTAGACACTCACAAATGTAGAATGTATTATTAGAAATTGAGAGCTTATTAGGCAAAAAGAAATCATATATAGTATTTTTTATCATTAATCACTTTAAATTTTATCACAATCTATTCAAATCCATGTTCAATAAATTAATGATTTGTTTTCTTGAAAGAAATAAGAAACTATCTAAAATCATAATATATATGTAAACAATGATTCAATACGAGTTAATTCACAAATCATACATAATACATTGAAATAAAAAAAAGGGAAAAAAGGAAAAAAATATGAAGAGAGAGCATTACACTAATCAATGTGCATGTGCGTGCATGTCGTGTAATTATAAGAAATTGAAGAATATTTATAACATTATCTACCCTTAATTGTATATCTAACTAAGAGTTCTAGTTCTATGAAAACAACTAAGATAATTATTATAATACAATATTTTATATTAAAATATATTTTTAAATTAAAAATAAATATATCAGGGGTATAATAGGCAAAACAAATTTTGTAAACAAGACATTTTTAGTATAGATTTATTTTTATAAGGTATATTAAATATTAATTATGATTTTCCTTAAATACTTTAGTGTCACGTCATCCATGAGCATATTAAGTATGCACATGATGGGTAGGGGAACATTCCTCTTACTAAGCAATTTTCGTTCATTTCTTTTAGCAAATCTCAATTCTTTTTTAATTCAAATAGTTTCTTTAGTTTGGTAAATGTGATCAACCAAGATAGACTAATAAATTGGATTGATCTTACTGTTTATATTGCTAAACTCGGGAGCCCGAGATAAACCTAAAGCCCGACCTTATTTCACTATTCCGCTTTGTTAAATAAACCCACCATTTTGGTAGGATAAATTGCATGATTCAAATAGTGCATTAGATTCAAATGAATGTTTACTTCTTTACCCCTTTTATGGGGATTTCCACATTTTTTATTTAATGCATTTACCTTTTTTTTCTTGAAATTATCATAATGTCTTGAGTTTCTTTATACTATAAGGGCCCGTTTGGTAGCAATACTGAGAAAATGGCAGATAAGAAAATGTGTGATAAGTTGAGATAAAAAAAGTATGATAAGTTAGGATAAGAAATATATTGTGTGTTTGGTACAAACATAGATAAGTTGGGATAAGAAATATAAAAAATGATAATTAAAATAGAAAATTAAAATTGATAATTAAAATTGAAAATAAAAAATTAATAATTAAAATTGAAAATAAAAAATAATAATTAAAATTGAAATAAAAAATGATAATTAAAATTGAAAATAAAAAATTGATAATTAAAGTTGAAAATAAAAAATTAATAATTAAAATTGAAAATAAAAAATGATAATTAAAATTGAAAATAAAAAATTGATAATTAAAATTGAAAATAAAAAATGATAATTAAAATTGAAAATAAAAAATTGATAATTTAAATTAAAAATAAAAAAAATGATAATTAAAATTGAATAATACTTATCTCGACTTATGACGGGGTAGAGGTGGTATAATATATGCAAGTGTAACAGTGAATTTAGTCCGGGCCCAAGTAATTTTACGGGTCGGTGAGATTATATTTTCCGGATATCAAACACTGTATAAACCGAGATAAACATACTTATCTAGGCTTATCCTGGGTTTTACTGGCTACCAAACGGGGCCTTAGATAGTAGTATTTAGTAATATATAAATAAATAAATTCAATTAGATTACAAAATACAAAATAAAAGAATAAAAAAAGATTACAAAATAAATTTAAAAATAGATAAGTAAATAAAAAGTTAAAGTATTTTACAAAATATGAAAAGTAGATTATAAAGAAATAAGGAAGTGTTAGGTTTTGTATCATCATAGAGGTTATTTTTGTTTTTTGGATAAAATCATAAGTGTTTTTTATTTTTTTTTATTTTTATTGATCAGACAACTTTTTTGGCCGCGCCATGGAGAACTCGAACCCAGGACCTTTGGTCCGAGGCTTTACCTCCTACCACTAGGCCAATACACGCACACTAAAATCATAATGATATTTTTGTTTTTTTGGATAAAATCATAAGGTTATTTTTGTAAATTTCCAATTAAATCTTGAGTTTCGTCATGATACCAAACACTATTTTAACTTATCTTACTTTTTAATTTTAACTACCAAACACTAATATAAATAACTTATCTCACTTTCTATTCATACGGATAATCTCATGTTTATTCATTCTACCAAATCCTAACTTTCTACCAAATATAGCCTTATTAACTTCCACTCTATTTAAATTTACGCTGCCTCCTATCTCGGCAATGCTTTTTTTTTTTTCCTTTAAGTAGTGTTCATAAAAAAAAAATTAATTAGTTGGGGATTAATAAAATCCTATTTGGGAAATAAGAATCCTTAATCAGAATTTCAATCCCAATTAGGTTTACTAAATTCAATTTAGTAAATTAATAATTAGAGTTTTTTATTCCCTAGATTAGGTTTACTAATCCCCAAATAGATTCATGCTTTTTAAATTATTTAATTTAAAAACAAATAATAGCTTGATTTGAAACTGAAAAGAAAAAAAGAAAAAAAAAAAAGAAAAAAGAAAAAAAGAAAAGAAAAAAGGATTACTTTATTTTCCTAGTGTGAGATATTTGAAGATGATCTTCAAAAACTGTTAAAAAGGGAGAAGTGTAAAATTAAATTTTTGGGCAAAGTTACAAATCAGCAACAAAAACATCTCCATATCATACATACATACAACCAAACACCAAACAAAAGCCAAAGAGAAGGAAAGTTTTTTACTCCAAAAAGTAAAAATAAAAAAAAATAAAAATGACTTTTATTAGCTACAAAGATTTGGTATGCAGGCCCCAGTATCAGGATTCTGCTGTTCTTTCCAGATTCTTCCAGTAACTCTAAGCTTAAGCTCTTTCCTATCTCCGCCGGAGAAGAAGAGCGCCATGTTCCGTTGGATAATCAGCCCGTCGTGGCTATCCCTCACCTTCCGGTGGCTGTCCCGTATGCTGCGTGGGGTCCCCTCCCATATCAGCTTTCTCCCGTTTGCTCCTACCTCTAAACTATAGCTGTAGTTGCGCGCTTCGATCTCGTCCCCCATGAATCGAAGGAATGCCATGTAAACGGGGGCCATCCCGAGCTGGAATGCTTCGAAGTGAAGGCAGAAGTATTGTCCAAAACAATTGAATACCTAATCAACCACAACAATTGGAAGTATCATGAATGTTTCTGAATCAATGTGCCTAAATTGTTCTGATCTATACATTGCAATGCAGTGTGCAGAACCATCTCCGACAACCCCGATTAAGTCCCCTTACGTCTAAAAACCGTATACACTATGAAAGTGGAAAAATTTGCTCTTGATTCTTTCTACAACTGAATCAAGAACGAGGATGATGTATAGCATAAAGAGAAATATAGCATGCACGACATAGAGCTCGTTTCACGAATACTAATGCAAGAGCACAGGAGAGAATGAGGAACTCACGGTTAGCATCCATGTAGCGTTCTCTACTTCACGGGGGTTCGACTTAACATAGCGGTGGTTGAAGGTGCATCCTGTGTGCATGTCCACTTTGTGGTCGTCTCTCAAATGCGCAACCAAATAAGGAATGTCTCCTGTAACCGAGCACTCCGATCCAGCATAGGGACACGTGTATGGTCTGAAGTTGCAAACTGCTTCGTGCTTGAGTTTGCTGTAATAAGGAAAGATTTCTGCACATCCCAACGAGAAGTACTTGCATGGCAGCTCTAGTGACTCTGCAACTTTCTCCAGTGCTAAGCACCTGATATCTCCGAGCTCTTGTCTGCAAGTAGGGCATCGGTTGTGCACCCTCGACTTGCATGTGGAACAGAGTGTATGCCCGTTATGACACTGTAAAAAAGAGTATTACTATTTACCAATCAGCCATATCTTCAAAGATGTACAAGCTACACAGTATAGTTCTTTCTACGGTGTAGCATGTTCGTTATTTTCAGGCCACACGAAGTGACTTGGCAATAGAAAATGCAGACACCAAATATGCAAGAAAGCAAATATCTGTCTTATAAGTCGTTCGTTGCAAGCTTAATGAGAAACTATGGTTCGAGACTACCATATTGAATGTCCTACTAGATAACCAAACTATGGAGAATCCTTCCTTTCTTGCATTTCTCATTTAGAAAAGTGGCATACTGAAGACGCACACTGCTCATACACTATACATGCGAACCACAAAATTCAAGATTTGCATTGCAAAAGAAACAAACATATTAACATTGTTTCCGAATCAACTTAGTAGCTAGCCAACCAAAGCATCAAAACAAACAGTTTGATCAACATTTTCAATCCAGAAGAAAACCTTAAACTCGATGACCGAATCATGTTTGGTTCACATTGCATCAACGAAACTCAATCTTCAATCACAACTACATACATAACATTGATCCAAGGCAGAAAAAGTTTAGAGCAATGCACCATAGAAATGCACATAAACTGAGAGATAGATACACAGATCAGACCTGATGGATTGGTGGGTACATAGAGTTAGTACAAACTGGGCACTCAAGCAATTCATGGACGCTAGTGGGGGCCACCACGCCGAGAGGTTTCGATGAATACTGATGGGGATGAGCATTTTTGTTGCTATGAGAAACTGCTAACTGCAAATCTTCATCTTCAATTCCATCTATTGAAGAAACACACTCCATGCTATCCTCCATTATTTGGAGCAATTGATAGTAATTCCCACTTTCAAGAACCGGGTTTCCTCCTCTTATCTCTCACCTAATCCCAAGTATTTAGTCCCCTTTTCCTCCCCCCAAAATCTCAAGAATCCCACTTCCACGAGTCAAATCTTTGTCAGAAAAATGGGATGCCCTAATTTCGTAATTTGATAAATCGCAATCCCCAAAATCTACTTCTAGAAATGCAATCCCTCGCGGGAATACCACATTGAAAGTTCGATCGTTGCCGAGAATTGGAGATACCCGCTACAGAAATTCAAAATTCTTCGGAACAGAAATACGAAGCCTTCTCGCCAAAATCCGATCTTTTTCAATAATCTCGACAACCTAAATCCTAAAATTTAATAATTCGTGTCGATACCTGATTCTGAGAGAAAAAAAGTAGCGATCTCCGACGGAAATCCGAGACGGTTGCCTCCGGTAATCCAAGCCTCAAACCGAATTACAGGTCCATTAGTTTTTATGTGTGTCCTGTGCGGTTATTTCCTTTCACTTTCTCTTGTTTCTTCTTTTCGGAGAAAGAAGAAATCAAAAGAATCTGAAAGAAAATGGAGGAGAGAATGAGGAAAAGAAATGGATTCAAAAGGAATACAACGAAAGGATCATATCCTGGAAAGGTGGTTCCTTCTCTCTCTCTCTCTTGTGTGAGGAGAGAGAAATGAGGATCTCCCTTCAATTTGAAATTATTGATGTATTCATTTTAATCCAACGGTTGTAAGAAAATGTTTTCTTTATTTCAGTTTGTATTTTTCACATAGTTTGGGAGATTTGAAAAAAAAATAAAAAAAAAATGATTACATGTGGCATTACCATAAATATACCATACTATTATAGTAGAAAATAGACAAATCATATATTGCAATATGTACATAATTTTCAATAAGTATATATGGAGCACGCTCCAATACCCACCGTATGAACAACTAATATGTCAACGGATAATGTGACAATGATATATATAAAGAAATTGATAAAAATTTTATCAAAAAAAAAAAAAAAAAATCATACAAAAAAAAAACTAAATTCTACTTAAAAAAAACTAAACCTAAACGGAAAATTGTCAATATGGTACTACATCAACAGTGGAACTAGACATATTTGTGTGCCCACGGTGGGCAATGAGGCGTTTTCTGAACATATATAAAACAATAGTTTTATTTGTTGATTAATAAAAATCTACTACATACTTGCTAATTTTTTTTTAAAAAAAAACACAAGAATTATCTCTCAAGAAAATTGGAATTTTAGAGCTGTATCATGTCCCAAAAGGAGGCCTTTCAGAAAAGGTATACCCAGAAACAGCTAATTATTGTTGAACAAACCATTAACAACAATAGTTTTATTTGCTGTCTCCATCATAACAAATAACTTTAAAAGGGTTGGATTTATGTGGAGAGAGGTGGTGTTGAGTTGAAGGAAGTTTAGCTTTTGGATAAATTAATGTAGTCTCATGTAAGAAAGGGGGGAGGTAAATTCATTCCCAAGTTGAAACATACATTATGAAAATATGATGATATGACAAAAAATAAAAATAAAATAATTGGAGGCAGTAGAAACATCATTTTCATTCTGACTGCTTCAAAGCTTTTCTTGGAGGGAGACTCCATCTTCTCGCTCTTGACTTTGAAAAAAATAATAGTAATACAAAAAAACACTTTGAAATGTTTTAGAAATTATAGGTACAAAAAAGAAAGGTAGGAATATGTGTAGACAAATGAAATCATGCCAAATGGAAAGGTTTGGTGAGAGTAATGATACAATACTCATCGTGGACTCGCTTAATGTACATACAAAAAACGTGGCAATGACAAATAACAAAGTTAATAAAGATCATAGAAGTATCAAAATTAATTAAATTGTAGTAAAAAAAAAAACTTAACTCTACCTAATAAATTAAATTATAACTGAAAATATTATCGACATGACACCACCACATTAAAGGTTGACACATTAAGTCCATGTTAGAAGCCCTTGGTTCACCAAAAATGGGATATGGAAAGGGAAACAAGTAATTGATTCTATTAGTTTTTGTTTAGTTTGAGTAGTAGGTTATCAATTTTCTTTACTTAGGGTAACTCAATCCATTTCATTGTTACTTCTCAATAAGGAGGGGAAACAAAGAGAACTCCCTTGCAAGTGACTCACTTTCTACTATTGAACCAAACACTCAATAAAAGTAACCATTATTATTTATGTTCACTTACTTGATTACATTCTCTTTCTATTTCCCAATTTGAACCAAACGATTCCTAAGTGTGCCAACCGCGGGCGGTAGAGCGTTTCTAGCTATAGTGAAATAGTGATTAATCTTTTCATTAATATTGCACATGCTTGGCCAAAACAAGAATGTTGTGTGATGATCTAGCCGTAAGAGTTTAATGTTCAAAACCAAATATTCCAGATTCAAATTCTCTAAGATGCGAACTTTAAATTTTATGTTTAATAATTAAAAAAGATAAGAATTTCGTTTTTATATTTAATTTGTCAAACATTAGACTGCTGATTAGTGGGGTTGGTTCAATTTTTAATAAACCTCGTGAATTCGATAATTTTATCAAATTCCACAAAAGTTGACTTTCATCAAATCAATATAGAGAAAAAATAAATATACTGATTTTATTTATGGACTGTTAATAATAGATTGGTTCCATGGTCTAGTGGTCAGGACATTGGACTCTGAATCCAGTAACCCGAGTTCAAGTCTCGGTGGAACCTATTTTTCATTTTTTTTTATTATATGTTTATGATTAATAAATTTGCTTCCTCTCAGCTGCCAAGTTTCTTTTGAAAATTTAATCTCAGAGAGATAGATGCAAATTACCATTTCTTCAATCTGATTTTTATTTCTTATTTTTTTGAAGCTGATTTAAAACACAGTTTGCTTTCAACTGACAATAAAATTGTTGCTAGGCTAAAAGCATTAAGCACAGCACTTGGTACAACATACTCTACTTAAATCTTCATGTATTTCCAGTTTCACATCAAAGAGTTACAAATGAGACTACACAGAAGATGACGAAGAACAATTAGCAGGTTTCGTGAAGCTCTTCGACAATCTCGACTAATTTGCCTGTACGAAATTATCTCCCGGTTGGTCCACGTCCCTCTGGATACTGATCATACAAACAAATTAAAACAAAAGAAGTTTTGATCTTCGAAGTGAAAATATCAACAAGATAAAAGATAGAGACGAACTTCACGAAAAATTTATGCAACAGAAATGTTCTTCAAAATATGGGAAACTAACAGAGTGTTTGTGATTGTTGCATTACCTGAGATACATTGGATGAGCTATTAGCAAGAAACTGGATTAGCTCCTGCTTCTTTTTTTCAAAGTTGAACTTCGCCCAAGTAAACAGATCCTGTTCTCTCTTGATATCTTCGCATGTTCGGTCCTTCTTCCATTTTGCCTCCTTTATACCATTTTCAGTCTCAAGGTATTCCTCAGGGAGGTTGGACATCTCGGAGTCTGTCGGGAACTTCAGATCTATATCTTTCCTTAATTCAGAAATATAAGTGTAAAATTAGAATACTGTGAACGCCAACTACTAAAATCTATGATAGGTAGAGAGGTTGGATTATTACTCATGTTTGCCCAAGGAATATACTCCAGAACTTCTGATCATTCCTCCATCTAGAGATATGGCTCCACTTCTTATACAAGTTAGAGCCTTTAACATGTCTTCCCTTGATCTATACACCTGCAGATTTGAGAAAAGATGATAGAAGAGCGTTTCTCTTAGGGTGCTCCCATTCTTCAAGGTGCAATACAAGTTACGACTGTCGATGATGATCATATTCACGGCAAACCCCAGAAATCCTGAGGGAGTTTCTCCATTAGGTAATCTTGGTTTCAGAAGAGCAAGCCTCCTCTGAGGATCATCAGATATGAATTCGCCAGCATACGGTCTAAGCAGAGGGCGTCACAAACAGAAAATGATAATGGAATGTTGAGAGTAAAAGAGAAAACGAGAAGGGGGAAAATAGACACACACAAAAAAAAAACCAACCACAGGCACACCTTAAATTTTCAAGACAGATTACTAGAAATCGATCAGTCAGAGGCTTCCCAATAGTAGCTGCAAATCCATGAAGGCCGAGATTTTTGTCAATTGAACCTTCTCTGTTGTATGCTTCCAAGGCTTTGACACCTTCATACGTCTTGCAAACCACTGCAAGCATCGTCTCCAGGCCCAAATACTCAGACAGAATCCTATATGTCCCATAATTAAAAAAGAAAGGAAATAAGTTAGCTGCACATAAAAATCAATATTGGTGCGACAGTCCTTAAACTTGAAAAAAGTATCAAATTCCATAATAGGATACACAAACAAACAAGAACCATTTTATGAACGAGCTTTAGAAACAGTATTCTGTAAGCAGTATATCTACAAGCATAATATTATTACACAACATATTATACAAAGAGGGAAGTCTTCATGAAGCAGATGCCATGAAAGTTCATGTTCATCCAAACTCAAAGCAATAATAAATTTGGGAGAATAAAAAAGAGATAGGTAAAGTGGACCAGCCTGCTAAGGTTGTCATCATTAACTTTTCCAAGTGTAGCTACAATGCCAACTACATCCTTCGTGAGTGAATGATCAGAGGACAGAGCTTCTGCTTGGATTTTCAACCTACACAAAATAGCAGCCCCCGAGTTCTCGTGCTTAAGAATATCCTTAATCGTTTCGTCTTCGCTATTTACATGCTCAGGATATTCCTTCTTTGTCTGAACAAGACCTGCTTTATCATACTTCCCAAGAGCAGCTAGAAGAGGCAGTGAATCAAAAGCAAACTAAGGATGAGATGGATGGATAGCTAAACAGGAAGATGAAAGGATTAAGTCATAAGCCACAAAATTCAGATTTATAAATATGATAACCTCTAATATTTAACTTATTCTGCAAGAATAAGCATCGTTAAATATCTCTCGTGCAAGAATAAGACTAGCAACAGATTTGAAAGAGAAGTGGAAAGAACCAACCAAATTTGGTAAGGCTCGAACCTTGCATATCCAGAATTGAGCTATCTAAATTGCTCTTCAAAGTCTTCAAGTATTCAACATTGTCCTCGTGATGCTTAATTTTCAAGCCCAGTTCATGTAAATCATCCTGAAGTTTCTGCAGAGTTAAATCAACTTCTTTCAGCATCATGGTTTTCCACCAAGCAGCAAATGATATTCAGATGATAGAGACAGTACTGATATTGAGCATGCTTTTTTCGTGCATGATCACATAGATTAAGTGACGAACCTTCGAATGGGCAGTAATTAACTCAACCTTCTGGCATGTGCCTCCATTTTGCATGTCTGAAATTTTCACAATATCAAGGGAATTTGCGCTACCATTCTTAAGTGAAGATGGAGCAGAAACGACCAATGAGCTGGGACTATACGACAGCTGCAACGAAAGAGCATTACTCAGCATCTACAAACAACTAGCATAGAGAGAGCTAATGCATCAAGATAGACAAGTATACAAGAGCTAAATGTTCTTTGCAGTGAGCAGCAAAGAATCATAAATCATCTAAAAAAAACTCGTGTTTTCTACGAAATATGACCCCACCACAATAGAATCACTTAAAAAACATACACAGGCAGAAGTTTTTAAGACACAATTTGACAAGCTTTTCACCATTTGAAAATATTTCACCATCATAAGTTCTCAAGCACACCTGCATTTTGTATTCACCACTTATCTCTCCAAAACAAACTAATCCAGAAAAAATCAACAAAGGGTTCTTACTTTAGATCTAAAGCATCCGTGCATGCAAGTTATATTCTAAACCAAATTCCAAGTTCAATACTATTTCTCTGCTTTCCAAAAGACCCAAACTAAATAATATTTGCAGCAAATATACAATAATAAAAATTGATGGTCTCTTCCCCTAAAATAATTGTTAGTCTTGCAAAACAAACGAAATTAAGACGACTTCCTCGAAAACTTCTACTTTTAATTGAAACAGGATTACTATAATAAACTCATAATTCACGGTCTGTCTATCTCCATGGCTGCATTGCTGTGTTTTTCACTTTCTTCTACACCAACAGAAATAAGAGAAAGAGAAAGAGAGAAAGAAACAATTGCATGTTCTGCTTCAGAGCTTTGACCACTTCCATAAACATGGAAAACGTCGCGGAAAGCCCAAAACTATTGTTTGTGAATCAGAAGCAATTACGGAAAAAGACAAGCAAAATTGAAATGGAGAAGAATTCAAAGATTACCTGCGCCGACGGGTCTCCGCCGCCGCCGCCGAACATCGTCGGAAGCCGGCGTTTCTCAGGGAGTGAGAGCTCAGCACAGGTGCACAATGCGCTGAATTTTGAGATGCTCTGTCACAACTCACAACTATAGTGTATTACCGAAATCAATTTTCCTCATTTTTTTTCTTCTTCAATTTCGATCTATAAATATAATAATAGTATTACTAATTTATTAATATATATATATTTTTTTTTTGTATATTTATTTTGACTAATAAAATTGAAATTAAATAATACTATTAAACAATAAGTAATAAACTCTAATTGAATCGGTAAACCCTAGTTAATTAGTGCAAACTTAAAATTTAAAAAAACAAATTAATAAAAATCGATTTTGATACAAATAATATATTAAAATTGGGATAGAGGATTGGATCCTATCTGAAATTCTTTATTGTTATTTTTCATTTTTTAATAGTATTTGTTAATTGACTTAATTCTTTGTGCCCCAATTATTTTTTCTCGTTGTATCTCATGTTAAATTGACCACCTCCTAAAAATTATATTCACGCGTAGGGGTGAGCATTCGGTTATTTGGTTGGTTTTGCCTTAAAATATAACCAAACCAAATAACAGAAAATTTTAAAATTACATCCAAACCAAACCAAAATTATTTTAAAAACCGAACCGAATTAACCAAAATAAATATTTTGGTTATTTTGGTTAATTCGGTTTGTCCAATTTTTTTAACATTTCTTTTGAGTACTAAATATGATATCATTCCAGCACTAATAATTCATAAAATCAAAAATATATATATAAGATTTTGAGTTAAACAATAACCAACAAATGCATATTATATCAAATAAAATAACATTAAGTAATTTCAACATTAAACAAAACAATTGACAAGTACATACATTGCAATCGTTGAAAAAAATTAAAAAAATAACCAAATCATCCAAAATCAACAATATAAGAAGTTTCAGTATTCAAAAGGTTACAAGACACCAATACTAAATATGAAAATAAGAAGATTAATAGTGACAAATTTTAAGAAATATTATAAGAGGATATGTATCCATTTACCCCTCTAGACTTAGTAAAATCAAATTCTACCCTCAACTTAAAAATAGACAAATTATACCCAATTTTGAGGTGATGAGACAGGAATACCTCTATTTTTTTTAACTTATTACCACCTTATCTCTCCTCTCTTCTTTTTCTCTCACCCATTCCATACGATTCTACATTTATTTTGAATTTTCTTCTCTCTCATCTCTCTCTTTCTCCATTGCCATTCTCCAATGATTTTTCAACTGTTTGTTCACCGATTTCTTGTGCAAAAATAGCATTAATCCACTAATTCTAATATTCACCTCGTACTGCTGGTCAAGATTTGGGGTCTTTTTATCCGATTTGGGCGACTATTATTTCTAGGGTTTCCGGCACCACCTCTTCTTGGGCGGCGCTGCTGAGTTCTGCCATAGATCTCTACCTCCGTTTCCGTCACCCACCTATTTATTCGGTTGTTGCACGAACTATTAAAATTGCAATGAGGTTTCTTCTTGGGGGTGGCGTTTGTGTATGGAGGTTCAGTTTTTTTAATTTCTTTTAATTTTTTTATTTATTGAGTTTGAATTTTTGAATGGTCAAAGAGGTTAGTTGATTTTATTTTTTATTTTTGCTTTTTCTTTTCTTTAATGACTCCAATGATGACAATATTTCAAGATTTGGTCTTTAATAACTGCAATGATGACAATATTTCAAGATTTGGTTTTTATGGATGTTTGGTTGCTCTCATTCTACTTTTTCGTGAGCATTTTTATGCTCACTTTGATTTATTTTTTTCTTTTTTCGTTTGGTTAAAAGCATTGGCTTTTCCATATTTACTATTATTGCTAGAATATTACAAATGCAAGAGATTTTTATATTTTTTAGGGAGATATAATGAAGGAGGTGGTGGTGATGGTAGTACCTCATATTGTATTGTAATTTGTTTCGATAATAGCAATGACTATTTTGTTATTTATTGTATATGATTATGTAAGAAATCATTCAATTCTTGTGATCAATATGTAAGAATCGATATACTTTTATCTAGATTAATATCGAATAAACAATTGACATATATTTTGTGTATGATTATCTAAGAAATAATTCAATTCTTGCGATCTATATGTAAGAATTGACACATTTCTATCTAGATTAATATAAACCGTGGGCATATTTTTGTGTATGATTATGTAAGAAATGATCCAATTCTTGCAATCTATATGCAATAATTGATATATTTCTATCTAGATTAATATTGGACATATTTTTTTGTGTATGATTATGTAAGAAATGATCCAATTCTTGCAATCTATATGTAAGAATTGATATATTTTTATCTAGATTAATATCGGAGAAATGTGTATGATTATGTAAGAAATGATTCAATTCTTGGGATCTATATGTAAGAATATATAGATTTCTATCTATCGAAGAAACTATGAGCATATTTTTTGTGTATGGTTATGTAAAAAATGATTCAATTCTTGCGATCTATTTGTAAGAATTGATATATTTCTATCTAAATTAATATCAAAAAAATGGTGGGCATATTTTTTGCGTATGATTTTTTGTGTATGATTATGTAAGAAATGATACAATTCTTGCTATCTGATTATGTAAAAAATGATTCAATTCTTGCGATCTATATGTAAGAATTTAATCAAATAGGTAGGAATTCATGAGGCATGCAAGATTTTATTTGACCGGTAAGAATTCATGGATAAAAAAATTATACCACTCATAGGTATAGTTACATAACTACAACTTTAGAAAACAATGTCAAATCTTAATGCATACAAACATAGTATTGAAGTAAAAAAAAAAAGACATGCAATTCATCTCATCTATAAGTAAGAATTGATGCAGTTCTTACTATATGTATGTACGAATTGATATTAATCGAGATGTTAATTGATGTCGATTCGTACTTAAGTACGAATTGATGTTGTTCTTACTATTGTCATTGTTTTTAAGATGTAGTTCTAGAATCATCACCGACAAGATCATGTAAGAATATTGTCAATTCTTATTGCAAACCTTTTGAATGAATATATATATTCCTTCAAATCCCAACATATAATCCCTTTGAATTTGTGTGTGTGTCTCTCTCTCTCCCTAGCATCGGATTCTATAAATTGATGTTAATTGATGCCAATCGATGTCAATTCGTACATAAGTACTAATTGATGTCAATTCGTACATTTCTTACTTTTGTCATTGTTTTTAAGATGTGATTCTGGAGTCGTTCCCGAGTAAATCATGTAAGAATAGTGTCCATTCTTATCATTCCGGAGTATATCTAGATATAAGAATTGATATATTTCTATCTAGATTAATATTGAAGAAACGGTGAGCATATTTTTTGTGTATAATTATGTAAGAAATGATCAACTTCTTGCGATCGATACGTAAGAATTGATACATTCCTAACTAGATTGACATTGAATAAATGATGCACATATTTTTGTGTATGATTATGTATGAAATGATCCAATTATTGTGATTCATATGTAAGAAATTATACAATTCTTGCGGTCCATATATAAGAATAGTGTCAATTCTTATTGCAAACTCTATATGGTAAGAATTGACATTGTTTTTTACCACTGTGTACACAACTCATTGGAATTTGGATGTAAGCTCTATAACCATAAATTTCATTTACGACCTTAATAATATCATTTTATTTTAATAAGTTGAACAAAGTGATCGCATTTTTAGAACGGGTGAATAAGGGTGAGCAAATTAATCCAAAAACCAAAATCCAAACCGAATCAAACCAAAATATTTAATTTGGTTTGGTTAAGTTGGTTAATTTGGTTAATTGGTTTGAAATTAATTATTTTTTTGATTTTTCGGTTTGAATCGGTTTTATTTTCTTAAAAGGGGCAAAAAATATTATACCTCTCTAGATATAAGAAAATCAAATTTTACCACCAACTTAACAAAACACAAATTCTACCCAATTTACATGTGACTTTCCTAAACTACCCCTACTTTGAAAATTCACAAAATTTTAAATTCCCTCCAAAACCCACTACCCACATCTCCCTTCACTCTCATTCTCCTCATTTTCACTTCCGTTCCTTCCTCTCCAGCCCTAACGCCGATCTTTGCCCCACCGTCTCTCTCTCTGTGCTTCGACGAGCTCCGGCGAAGCCTAACCATGTCTGTCCATCCGTTCAACAGTAGCAAAAAAGAAAAAAGAAGAAGAAGACGGCCATCTAGGGTTTTGTTGTTTTTTTAGCCGTTTTTTGGCCAAATCTGAAAGTTTGTGATGCAATTGACCATTGAGTTTTGTTCCCCTCGAAAAGACGAAAAGATGAAGGGGTGGCTCGCTCATTTTGATGGAGAAACGATGGAGAAACACGCCGGAGAAGATGGAGCTGTCGGAAAATCGAGAGTTGTACGGTAAGAAATAGTAAGAAATCAAATAATATGTATCATATACCTTAATTATCGACTATTATTATAAGAAAAATCGAGATATATGTTAAATAATTATGAATCTTAAATAAAATATTTTTTTATAATGTCACATAAGATTATTATTATTTTTAATTTACGTGAAACGAATGTGGCATAAGATTTGTCAAATTGATTAGTGGATTTATTTGTGAAATATAAATCCTGATTGTCACATCAATTTAGGCTGACAGAATATATAACCAAATCTCGTAATCTGCATAAAGTTATAAAAGATCGTATTTTTTTCAAGCGATAATTTCGAAACTCGTGATTATGGGTTGAATCCACCATTTAAAATGACAAATTCATTTTTAGTGTAGCTCATTACTAGCAAAAATAGCGTATTCACAAAAATATGAGAGGGGGAGAAAATTGAGGCGTTCCGTCCCACATCGATAACGAGACGTAAGTAGCTGGTGTCAGTCTACTATAAAAAGGCGGCTACCTAGTTGTTTAAAAGTATCTTTGCGCTTGGGGCAATGACGCAGCTAGTGAGGTTCTAACCGAGGCGCGTCTATTGCTGGTTGAAAACTATTTCCAAACCCCCTCTTCGGCCCGGGCTTGACTCGGGCCGTCGAGAATTTCTGGAAGGGCTCCCTTTTTTGGGTTAGGCCCTACAATTCAGTCTTAAATAGTTATTACTGTATCATACTCTACTTCTCAAGCCCATAAATATGAGTTGATACCACCGAGCTTGAAAGGCTCTGTGGGCTGTCAATAGAGAGGACCAGTTTTCAATTCCTTTAGCCCAACAAACCTCACACCTCACATTTTGTTCATAATTGACACTCATTATTGTATGTGAGCACTACTTCAACCTAATAATAATCTTTCATTTCTTAAATACTTGGTAAATTAATTTTATAATTTAATTCGCTAAGTTTTAAAGTTAAATTGCAAAATATTGGAAGTTTGTGATTTTAATTTGCCAAGATTTGGAAGTAGTGTTTAATTTGCAAAAATAATAAAGTTGGTGATTTTATCCACAATTAATCCTATTTATAGAAATAATAGTTTTTACGAGAATGTCTTACCACCAATAAGTGAAACTTTAAAATTAAACATGTTTTCCAATTTATTTTTTAAGGGATCGTTTTGGGAACCAGTTCTTGAAAATCATATCCAAGAATATTTGTTTATGGGGATTTGCATGAAGATGCAGTCCAATAAAACCCAGCTTCCAAGGGCCGATCTTAACATCTTGCAATTACAATATCTATATTTGATTAGTACTAAAATATATATATATTTTTTAACTGGCCATTATTGTTTTTCTAAATTTATAGAGCTTTATTTCAGCTAAAAGTCCCCTTTACAGGTTTTGCATATTAGTTGTGTAGTAAAAGTTCACCAATGATTAATAATATTTCACTAGACGGAATAATTTATAAATACTTTATACAAAATAATATCACTCCAAAAATTGAACATACAAAAAAATTAAAAAAAATGCATAAGAATTTTTGAGTTGTGATCTTATTCATAAGAATTGTAAGCAAAATTAATTAATGCCAATAATTATTAAAGTATATATTTGCTAACTTTTAAATTTAAATAAAATTATTTTACTTTAATGGAGTATACTACTAATAGACGTATAATATTCATAAATTGGAAAGCTGGTGTGTAGGGTGGCTGCTTCATCATGAATTTTGGGTAACCAAAAACAGTTGAAATTCAACATCAATACGAGAAATATAGTTTCTGCTGGAAATAGACCCCCTTTATTTTGAGAGGGCCCAATATTAATTCTGTGGTACTCTAATTTCTATAGAGGTAAGTCGTTATATATCTTTTAATTCATTCAAAAAAAATTCAAAGAGAACAATTATACGTAACCTTTTTTTGCCCCACTTGCATTTGCATATATAGCTGTATAGGCACCAAAATTCTTCCTTTATTAAATTCTAGGTTTTTCTTTTGATTTTCTTTGTAATACATCATAAATGAGTAGATTCCGAATTAAATAATTGAGGTAGTAGGTAACACTCACTCTCGAAATATAAAATCAAATCTTTTCATGTGGTTCTTATTCCTAGGGAACAAAAGCACAAATGCACAATAGACTCTGCAACTGCAACCAATGCACACTCATACTTATTATATTTGAGCAAACATTATTTTGGAGTGATCATGTTACACTGCTATTCAAAAATGCTAAACATAGAATATTCATTATCCAAAATAAATTTAACATAGGCACCTTACTTTAGTAGAACTGAACTCCCATTTAAAACAGAACACAACAAAATAAATTTAACAAAGAGTCAGATTCATCCTTATCCAACTTCAACACAACAAAACAGATACTACTACTAGTTTAACTGAATTTGTACAAATATATACGGAGTAATTATTTTTGCATGTATTTTTTATTTTATTTTATTTTATTATTTTTTGCATGTAAGTTGTTTTCATGTTGTGGGCCTATTTACAGAAAAGGGACGTACAGTACATCCACCAATGGAATCAAATTTCAAACTAATAATAGAGCCAAAAAATTTCCTGGAATCAAGCCCCAAATCCACCCATTTTCACAAACAAAAAACTGAAGTAAAAAAAAAATTAAGAGAGAGAAAAGTTTTTCCATCACTGAAATTAATATGAGAATTTTCTTTGTAAAATACCGTAGGATTTTACACGTGTCAAAAATCATGCTTTAGTAGTTGACTGGCAATTTAATACTGTACTACAACTTCACTTTAACAAACTGCAACAACCTGCAGATATACCAGCTTTCAGTTGTGTTTTCTCAGACTCGGACCTTTCTTTCTTTTTATTTCTTCACAATTATTTTATGCTTGTTCATTTTCAGGCTTTAATCATTGTTGTTTCAGCTGAGATTCAATTCCTAGTTCTTGTGCTTCGTTAACATTTTGATTTAGTTACATTTTTTGAAGAATATTTATTTCTCGCTCCTGCATATTCTTGTTCATATAAGGATTCATAACTTTTCTGAAGAAGAAGCTCTGTTTTTATTTTTTATTTTTTAAATCTTTTGCTCTGTGTTCGTATTGCGTTTGCGTTCGATTGAGAGAAATATTGGATAATTTTTTCCCAAAAAAAAAAAAGAAAGAAAAAAAAAATCGAATTAGGAGCGATGGAAGAAAAAAGCGTCTCAGGTTCCTTTATCGTCATATCGGAGGAGAATTCCGGCAGCTTGTGTCCGATCTTCATCGGAGTTTCCTGCGCGTTTTTCGCTCTCCGATTACTGCCGGAGCCTGAAATCCGCGACGAGAAATGGTCGGAACTGAGAAATCGGATGCTCAGAGGCGGCGCCCTGCTAGGGTTGCTCGTTTCCGCAGTTGAGAGAAATGTCGCCGCTTCCGAGAAATCGAAGCTTCTAGAGAAACTGGCGAAGGCAGAAACGGAGATAGCGGAATTGAAGAAGAGGAGAAGCGAAGATGCGAAAGCGAATGAGAAAGTCGTGTGCATCGTCGCAGCCAGAGAGCAGAGCTGGTTCGAAGAGCGAAGGAAGCTCAGTCACCAAATCAACGCTCTCACGAACGAATTGAGGGCTGTCGAGGCGAAGAAGGAGAGATCTGTGTCCGAATTGTGCGAGAAAATGAAGGAGATTGAAGTAATTCTGCAGTTGAAGGATAAGATGATTGAGGAAGCAGAGAGGAGGAGGTTAGAAAGTGAGGAGAAACTCAAGCCAGCTGAGAATCATGCTGCAGAATTTAGAGAGAATTTGAAGAGTGAGAAGGAGAGACATTCAGCTGAGATTTCGAAGCACAAAACTGCATTCATGGAGCTCGTGTCGAACCAGAGGCAGCTCGAAGCAGAAATGGGACGAGCTCTTAAGCAAATCGAAGCTGCAAAGCAAGAGCTCGAGGAGAAGGATGAGATGGTTTTGATGAATCAAAGGTTGTCAGTGGAGATTGTAAGAATGCATAAGGAATTTGAGAGAAAATCGAGGTCGGAAATGGCTGAGAAGCAAATGCTTTTGAAGGAAGTGAAATCATTGAAGGCTAAAAGAAAGCAAGCTGAGGTTGAAGCAGTGAGGTGGAAGGCGATTTCTGAATCCAAACACGATAGAATCTCGTTGAAGAATCTGTTCTTGAAGCATGTCAATGGATACAAGAATCAAGAGACGAGGAAAGGGGTGGAGCTTCTTTCATTTGTCACTGATCCCTTCTTGAGTGATGGAACTCAAGATTTAAGTAAGATTAAGTTCTTGATTTTATATATTTATGCTGAATTCTGCTTCATTAATTTCATTGTGCTTAAGATCTTTTAGTCTCTGATGCAGGAAAATATGAGGAAAAGCTTGGAATTGATGCTTTCATGGAGCAACTGAGGCAGAAAGATGAGAAGCTTGAAGCTTATAACTGGCGTTTGATGAGCGCAGAGCTAGAATCGAGACGATTTCAGTCACACATCGAAGCCCTTGATCGTGAAATCGCACAGCTCAAGCAGCATAACTTCAAACTGGAAGGCATGCTATTAGACCGGGAGTCGAAATTGGAGCAAGTGATGCTGCATTTCGCGCCTCAAAATCATCAGAAATCGAGCTTCGATCCTCCTCCTCTACATGATGCAGCTTTACATGATGATACAGTTTGGTCTAGGGTGAAAGTTGTCAAGAGAAAACCAGCAAACACAAGGCAAGAAATGAAGGGAGTAGATGAAGTGGTGGAGAATGATAAGGTAGATGAAGATATAGTCTTGACACTCGAACATCCAAATAAGGAGATGAAACAGGGGAAACATTCTTCCACGGATCACATTCGATACGAAAGAAACGAGCCAGAAGATTCTACTCTTCCATGGAAGATGGATGTTCATGCTCTTGGAGTTTCATACAAAGTAAAGAGACTAAAGCAGCAGCTTCTCGTGCTCGAGAGGCTAGTCAAAAAGGAAGAGGCGAATTCGGAGAACGAAAGAGTTAAGGGGCTCTACGAACTCATCACATTCCTCAACAAACAAGTCGATCGCTACAGTTCACTTCAATTCAAAATCGACCAACTTTGCATGAGAATGGTACTTATACTTGTTCTAATCAAGAAATCCCATGCATAGTAATGTTATGAAAAAATTGTGTATTGATTTGCATGAAGTGCAGGAAGAAAACAAGGCGAATTCGAAGAGTGGGGTTTCGACTACTGCAAGGGCAGAGGAAGAAACCAAAAGGATGGAGCATTTTCTTGAAGAGACATTTCAACTACAGAGGTACATTGTTGCAACAGGGCAGAAATCAATGGAGGTACAATCCAAGATTGCAGCTAATCTTGTTGCTGAGGTACAACACATTGAAAAGCATGGGAGTTTCGAGGTTGAGAGGTTCGGAGAGAGCTTGAGAACGCTCTGTCGCGAAACGCAGAGGGGGCTCGAGGTTCGGATTTCTCGAATTATAGGGGATCTTGAAGGAACTCTGGCTCGTGATGGTTTTAATTCATGGCGAAGATTGTGAATTCTTGCTAGGATGGATTGAAAGAAAGAGATGAGGTTTGTAGTTTTCTGAAAAAAATGTGTAGGGATTGATGGAACTAGTGCTAACTTAGTAGTGTGGATTGTGAGAAATCAAGAATGTGACAAATGTAATTGTGGAATTGAAGTAATTAAAGTAAGTGAAGATTGTGTTTTGCAGTATTTTCAAATTTGATGTGTACTTGTATGGTGTTACGTGCTCTTTCAAATTTGCTTTAGGAAGTAAAATTAAGTACTGTATTTAAATTTTTTTTCCTAAATGATAGTATATTTTAATTTTCGTCTAATTTAACTTGAAGCGTCCTATTAAAAATTCTAAAATAAAATAGCCCTGTTTTTACCATTTTACCTTCGTAATTCGTTCTGGGGGTATTTGCCTCTAAATAACACCACTTTGTATAAATTTTGGTTTTTAGATACCACCTTTCAGAATTACTTATAAATTTACCTCCTTTCGATTTTTCTTAATTTGCATACGAATTGAATTTTTTCCAAAATTTGAGTTGAATTTGGAAAATTAAAATTGATCCGACAATTAAAACTACATCATCTTAATCTATACGTTGTAATCTTGATTTATATATAATAGGAAAATAAATGAGGTGGAGAAATTTTCGTTGAGGTGGAGAGTGGAGAGTGGAGAGTGATATGATATTGCACGGTAGATTTATTAATTATTTATTATTAAATATAAATCAAAATGATTGTGACAGAATTAAAACAATGTCATTTTAATCTTCAAATAAATCTTAATTTTGATAACTCAGAAAAAATCCAATTTGTGTCCAAATTAAGAAAAATCGAAAGACAGGAAATTTACTGTAATTAATTTTAAAAGGTGGTGTGCAAAATCAAAACATATACAAAGGTGGTGACATTTGCAGGCAAATACCCATTATATATACTATATATAAGTTGGCTCTTACAAAAAAGAAAACAATATATAACGTTATTATTGTCAATTTCCTTGGTATGTGTATTTTGAAAAATGAAAGTAGTATACGAGCACGTATTTGATAAGTGATACGATAGAGAATATAGTGATGATCTAAAAAGAAATAATCCTATTTCATACATATATATTGTTTTCTTCTAGTAGGCTTTAGAAGAATAAATCTTGTCTCACTTAAGTAAATTTTAGCTCCTTACACAAAATAAACCAACAAACCAATTCACTAGCTAGCGTAAAACCTCAACACTAAATAACTTATTTAAATTTGGACGTTTCTTCACACAATAGAAGAAGAAGAAGTGCATCGTTTACTCTTCTCTTTATTCTTGAAGAAGGTCATTATATCAATTAAAAAAAAGGGCATTAATTTTAATTTGACCAAAGTCTTATTAAAAGGCCATTATAGTAATTTAAACACGAACAAGAAGTAGTACTAAGTTACGCTAGCCGTTACACTCCACGTCTCCACCTGTTCACTTAACTCTCGTGAGAGAAGTTGAACCGAGGAGCCTCTTTTTCAAATACATGAATTTAACAAATTAATTAATTGAATATATTCAATAAATACACAAGCTCGTATATATACATTCCCTTCAGCTGAAAGAGAGCTCTTGTAGTAACTAACCATGGCAATTCAAACCGAACCAAGCTCCACCCCTAAGCTAACCCTATCCAAACCTCCCTACTCCAAATCCCGAGACCCGCCGCCGCGCCACTGCCACATGCAGACGCCGCCGCTCCGCCCCTCAGTCTCGATCCCCTTCCACTGGGAGGAGGCGCCGGGGAAGCCCAGGGCCGCCGCGACGCCGCCCAAGAGCAAGGCCGCCCGGTGTCTGGATCTGCCTCCGGGGCTGCTGCTGCAGGAGGAGGAAAAGATTACCATAATGCCCTCGCCCACGACCGTGCTGGACGGGCCCTACGTGGGCCGGTCCTTGTCCCTGGCCTGCACGTTCTCGTTCAGGAAGGGGGTGGCGCCGGGCCGGGAGGACGGGCCGCGGCCGGTAAGGAGAGATTGGGGTCTGGACGGTGGGGGAGCTTCAGGGAGGAGAGGGGTAGTATCGACTTTTCGCAGTCGCTAGGAGATATTTTTAGGAGTGAGGATTGCATTTGCAGCAGTAATAATGGGAAGATGAGGAGAGTTGGGAGGAAAAAGAGTTTCTTCGGTTTGCCTACCATCAACTCCAAGTATTTGTTCGTGAGTTTTCTCCACTTAATTAATTAGATCGATTTTTTTTTTTTTTAATTTAGAAATATGTGTTGACCATAATTTATGGTTGAGATTATATTTTATGAATTAATTAATTGTATTTATGCAGGCTGATAATTTATGGTTGAGATTATATTATATGAATTAATTAATTGTATTTATGCAGGCTGATATTATGCGAGTTTTAAGCAGGCGGTGCCGTGGAGGCGGAGGTGATCGATGAAGGAAGAAAGATTAATTATGGGATTCTCATAATTAATTTATATTTATATTTTATATATATATATAAATATGTAGATGTTGAACTTTTCTACTACCACGGTTTGATTAGGATTTTTCTTGCATCAAATTATACATCAAAACTTTCTTCCTTGTAATTATCGGCGTCAATTATATATATTACTAGTATATTTTAATGTTGCTTCGTTTTTCTTCTTCCAATGTTTTAGCTCTTGAATGGCCAGAAAAAAAAAAAAAAAAAAAAAAAAAAAATATTAAGTCAATCAACGAGGAGAAGAGATGCATAAATATGGCAAAAAAAAAAGAGAAGTCTTTTTCAAAAAAAAAGAAAAAGAAAAAAAAGAATTAAAAGAAGATTTTACGTCCGTGTATGTTTGATTATTTCAATAAAATGATGCATAAATTGCCTCAATTTTGACCTGTTCTTTATCAATATACGTACATACAAATTGCAGTTGATTTTTAGAGCAATTTCTTCGTCATCAAACATATATGAAGTGGGGTTAGCTAAGTATTAATTAATTTTAATGTGTTACTATACTACTGTATGTGCACATATATGAAGGAAAAATACTATTCATAAATTAGGGACCAGTAGAGTAGCTGTAACGGTTTTATAAAACTAACTTCAAAATGCCTTCTTATTTAATACTCATGAATAGTAAGAAATGTCAAGTGTACATGCCACAAATTATGAAGGGGGAATACTGCATATATATATATATATAGAGAGAGAGAGAGAGAGTAATGCTCCCCTATACTACTCATCATAATGGCATATTAAAATGTAATCAAGACTGACGTAATTTTGTTATACTCTCTCTCTCCCCTATATATATGTGGTTAATTATTATCCGTTAAGAACGCCCCGATATATATGTGCTTACTTTAAATAGAAAAATTTCTTATTAAAATTATTATATTCGCCCTCACTATATTCTATTTTTCCGCTTTCTACCTACTTTTTCCATTTTTTGCTTACTTTATCTTATTTTTCTCACTTTACACTAATTTTTTCTTAAACTGTTGTCACTCCTCTCCTCACATATATATGGGGGACGGAGGAAGTATTAAAAAAATGGTTACACATATTACACGTGAAAAACTAATGTTTTTCTATTGTTGAATTAGTGCCTGCCTAAAATTAATGACAATGTATATGAAGTCAAATGAATTAGAAAAATCTTCAAAATTACTTCAAAATTATATTTAAAATCCGTACTAAGTTCGATGGAAACGCGTGCCGAAAAGAGTCAAAAGTGAAATGGGATAATTAGGTGGGATGGAGGTAGTAGTTACATAATTAACTTAATTGGTACTATTAAAGTAGACTATAGCTTAATTTTCCAAACTCTTTCTACTCACTGTTACATTAGACTGAATTGGGTTCTTTTAGGCCGTTACTTGATACTAATATATTCAATTTCTCTCGGCATGCAAAATTAAAATTCGGTTACAGTCAAGAAAGTGAATAAACAAATAAATAAATTATGTTCATTAAATAGTCAGTGGAAAAAACCAACATTTATCTTGACAAAAAAATATACTACTAGTTATAATTACCCCGAAAAAAAAAAAGATTTTATATATACACAACATTAAAATAGTCAGTGTATGTTGTGTTCCGCTTACTATTATTGAACTTTAATTAAAATTGAATTTGGATTTGGATTTGGATTTAGCTAGGGCTTAGAATTTTAGTCAATAAAATTGGAACAACTTTAACATTCTTCTTCCTATTTTGTTATCACAATTCACAAGTGAACTTGCAATACATCCATCAAATGTAATTTCCTATAATATTTATAATACTAGTAAAAAAAAAATCCAGCCCGACATCAAATGTAAGATTGGGCCGGGCTCAATACTCATATTAAGGTAAAGGAAAACGAAATTGGAATTCCATTAAAATAACAAAATTAAGATTAACTTACAATTCATCCACATAACTTAAATTAACAAAAGCAAGGAAATAGGACTATAAATTCTAATTTATTTAATTTTCTTTGAAAAAAATCAAGGAAAAACAGCATGTTGAAGGGACCTTCTCTTTTGTAATTAGCCTTAAAGCAAGCTTGTCTCAATTTCTTAGTTCTCTCAGTCAGCTCCATTTCTGGTAATTTCTCCACCATTTTCTTGTGTTCTTCAAGCATCTCTATCTCATTCGTCAACCCTAATTCCTGCAAAAATTCAACACAATTCCATTTTTCCACAATTAATTAATAAAAATATTCATATACACCACTTTGAATTACTTTTCTCACACTAAAAGAAGCGCATGCATGCATGTATTTAAGGTATTAATTACAGTAGTAAATAAATTAATTATATATTGATGTACCTTAACATTATGAATGAGTGATTTCAAGCTCTTGATCTTCCTATGAGGCCACCTCGCAATATTAAGCTCTCTGCATCGTTTCTTCAAAACTGTGAGGCCCACGTTCAATTCTTTTCGCAGCCCTAGTTATTGGAAAATCGAAGTATTTCTGAATTTCTTCCATTTGGAGTGCAGAAGATTTGTGCCTCCCATTTCTTTTAACGACGTCGACGCTCGAAGCCCGAGTTTCGTCTCGATTTTCTGCATTCGTTGCTTGCAGAATATTAGAATCGAACGCCCTAGTACGAGTTTCCTCGTGAGGATCATTAGTAGTGTGGAAATCTTGCATGGTGATGGCTGGATTAGGGTTTGTGATGCTTTCGGATCGTCCGAAAACCCATAAATCACCGGAAAATTCTTCAAAATTGTTGAGCTCCACGTTTGAAGTGTTGCTAATTTGATGAGTTAATGGAAATGGTTCGTATTCAAGAAAGCCGTGTAGCCCTAAGTTGAAACCCTCATAGCATGCAAGTTGTTGCTCCCATGACCTAAAAAAAATTAATCCATAATTATTAAAATATAATATAAATTAATCAAGAGAGAGAGAGAGAATTACCCAAGAGGTGTAATTGGTTCTTCAAGAAAAAAGCAGCCATTTTCATTTCGATTCGTCTCCATCTTAATTCCTGCGGAAGCCATTGTATTGCATATAATTAAGCTTAGAAAATTAGAGTCAAATATTTTCTCTCTTGGAAATAAAATCCAAGGGAAGTGGGATGAGATTGTGATTATATAGTGTTTAAGAGGAAAAATAATTAAGATTAATAAATGAAGGGGAAAAAATGGGTAGAAGTTCGTGCACACGATTATGGGAGTTACGAAAGTATTTAAGTAGGATTGGTAATGGAGTGCACTTAATGTATAAATGGTGCAATTAATTAAAAAGCCAATTACCAATCAAAGATAATGGGGGCTGAATCATGAATTGCCGTGATTAATTATGCTTTTATATTGGTAATCATGTACACAAGATTTAGACTGCGCGTGTGCATTGTAAAATGCAAGATTCATCAAATTTTATAATGAGGATACTTTCATATAATTTCAATTTATATTTTTTTCGCAAATTTGTAAATTAATTTGACAAATTATATTATTATTATTATACTTAACTACTTTATTTATTTTTATTGTTTCTATTTGTTTAAATTTTCTCAATAGCCAAAATATTATCGCTAATTAATAAAATTCGGAGAGAAATGATTTTTGAGAAATGCTATATTTCACATTCAAAATATGGTCAAAGGTCTTATCTCAAAAAAAAAAAAAAAAAAAAAGGGGTCAAAGGGAACAAAAATAAGGTCAACACGTAGAATCAATAGATTTCATACTCATGTTAGGATTAGGATATGATAAGGATTAATTTACATTTTACTTAAATTTTGTAATTGCTTAACTACCTACAAACAACAAAACAAAAAAGATAGATCATTTTAACGATTATGGATTCTCCCATTATTTTGGCACTTAAGCTTAGTGTAGTATGAGGCAAAGAAGGAGTAAAATTAAATTGGATAGAAATTAAGGATAAGGAAATTCATCAAATGTAGCAAGAATTTCAGAAATATTGGAGACACTAATGAGGATTAAGCTGACAGTATGACGCTGTTAATTTTTAGTACTAGGATTTAATTATTTTTTTTTAAACGGTGTACTCGTGGTGGGAATGTGATTAATCGCTGATTAGTATTTCATATATTTAAAATAATATTATTATTTAAATATAATAACAGCATTAATATAGAGACAACAGAACAATTTGTAAGATTCCAAGTGGCCGTCAAGCATTTCTTCACACCCTCTCCTTTTACTTAATTTTTCTTTTTAATTGTATTATTGATAAAATATAGATCAAGGATTGTAAAATTGAGATGTGCAGAAGGAAAAAATTGATTGAAGAAGAAGACCCAGATCCATTCTTATATATCGAAAGTACGCACTTTACCTACTATTTATAGTAGGTTTGCAGCAGTGCAAATAAGCTAAAAACGTAAAAGCAAACATTAAAATAAACCACGCTTTAGCCTATTGTATAAAGAAGATAAACTAAGTCTACTTCTTCTTCATGCCAGCTCCTCTCTTCTTCTCTACTTCATGTTTCATCTTTTCCTTTGATTCTTTTACACTCCCCCTCAAGATGGGAAGTACAAATTTTGAAGCCCCATCTTGTCACCAATCGATCAAAAGAGCTGATCCAAGTGTTTGGTAAAAATGTCAGCTACCTGCAAATCACCCTAACATGCAAAGGTTTTATCAAACTTGTGTATATCTTTCTCTGACAGTATGACAGTCCACCTCGATGTGTTTCGTCCTCTCATGAAACACTGGATTTTGAGTGATGTAAATAGCCGCCTTGTTATCACAGAAAAGAGGGACATGCTTGCTTCATATGTATGCTAAACTCCTTAAGCAACATGGTACCCACACCATTTCACAGTTGCTTGTGCCATCGCTCTGTATTCTGATTCTGCTGACGATCTAGACACAGTACCTTGCTTTTTTTGATCTCCATGAAATGATAGAACTCCCAAGAAACAAACAATATCCAGTGACTGATCTTCTGCTATCTGTGCACCTAGCCCAGTCTGCATCAGAGAATAAGCTTGGTGCAAGATCTGAATCAGTAGAGTAAAAGAGGCCTAATCCCACAGTTCCTTTAAGATATCTCAAGACCCTATATGCAACAGTTAAGTGATGTGAACAAGGCTTTGACATGAACTGACTGAGAGTATTGACTGAGTAGCTCACATCAGGTCTTGTGAAGCCTAGATAAAGAAGTCTTCCAATTAACCTTCTATAAACTTTAGGATCAGGTAAAGGATCTTTATCACATTCATAGAGATGAGTGATTGATTCCATAGGTGTTGCAGCTGGTTTACATCCTGTAAGACCTGTATCCTGCAGCAAATCTAGAATGTATTTTCTTTGACAAACTGAAATTCCTTCTTTAGACCTGCATATTTCCAAGCCAAGGAAGTATTGTGGTTGTCCAAGATCCTTGAACTGAAAATGTTTGCTCAAGTGAGCTTTGAATTCCTGCACAAGAATTGGTTGGTTGCAAGCAATTAGTATATCATCTACATAGATAATAACTCCCATATACACTCCATTATCATTTTTGTAGAAATATGAATGATCTGCACTACTCTTCTTCAGACCAAAACTCATCAAGACAGTAGAAAATTTGATGAACCATTGCCTTGAAGCTTGTTTTAAACCATATAATGATTTATTCAGCTTGCAAACCATACCAGAAGTCTCCCCCTGACCTTGATAACCTGGAGGTATTTCCATGTAGATAGTAGCATCAAGGTCACCATAAAGAAATGCATTGTTGATGTCAAGATGATGCAGAGAGTAATTCTTGACTGCAGCAATGGCTAGTAACAATTTAACTGAGATTAACTTGGCAACTGGGGAGAAAGTGTCCAAGTAATCAACTCCAGCTTGTTGAGTAAAACCCTTGGCAACTAACCTTGCCTTATACCTTTCAACACTTCCATCTGCCTTAAATTTTGTTTTGTAAATCCATCTGCAACCTATAGCAGTGTGGCCTGGAGGAAGGCTAACAAGCTGCCAGGTATTATTCTTGATTAGAGCATTGAGCTCTAAATTCATGGCATTCTGCCATTCTGGATATCTAGAAGCCTGTGCATAAGAGTAAGGTTCAGGAATGGAGGTTATAGCAGCTGAGAAAATGGCAGAGGATGGAGGGAGGTTGTTGTAAGTGAGATAGGTGTGTAAAGGATAAGAGCAAGTAGTAGTTTGCACTGAGTTACAAATGAAATCATTAAGGTGAGAGGGTAGTTTGACATGTCTGCCTGAAGTGGTTCTAGTGGTTGTGATGGGAACAGGTACAGACTGAGGTGGTTTTGGAAGAATGGGAGATGGTGAAGAAGTATAAGAAGTAGTAGGTGTGTAGGAAGTAGGCTGCAAGGTAGGAAGGAATAAGGGAAAATCTGAAAGGAGATGAGAACCTGAGGATTTGAATGGATAAACAGACTCATGGAAAACAACATCCCTGCTAATAAAAACTTGATTGGTGGAGAGATCCATGACTTTATAGCCTTTGTAACCAGAAGGATATCCTAAGAACAGGCATTTAGATGCTCTAGGTGAGAACTTAGTTTCTATCTCTACTGAGTGTGGATGCAAAACACAGACAACCAAAGTTTCTAAGATGTGTGTAGGATGGAATTTTCTGAAATAAGAGCTGAAAAGGAGTAAGAGAGGGTGGAGAGAAGACAAATGATGGTGTTCTGTTAATCAATAGGAGGCAGTAAGGACACAATCAGACCAATATTCAAGTGGAATTCCTGACTGAAAATACAGACTCCTAGCAACATTAAGAAGGTGTTGATGCTTTCTCTCAACCCTAGCATTCTGCTGAGGAGTTTCTACACATGAATGTTGAATTGTAGTGCCAAATTTTTGAAGTAAGGAAGATATATTGAATTCAGAGCCATTATCACAGCGGATTGTTTTAATTGTTTTATGAAACTGAGTTTGGATTTGAATGAAAAACTGAGACAAAACTGAGGCTACTTCTCCTTTGGAAGGAAGCAGTAGGTCCAGACAAACCTAGTATGATCATCAACAATAGTCAAGAAATATTTATATCCTTCTACACTAATGGGAGTGAAAGGTCCCCAAACATCACAATGGATTAGATCAGAAAAGAAGCTGATGCATGACTTGAAGAAAGAGAGAAAGGAACATGTTTCTGTTTAGATAAAGGACAAACATCACATAATTCAGAGTGTATATTTTTAATAGACAAAACAGAAGTAACAATTTCAACTTCTCTGCACTAGGGTGTCCTAGTCTAGAATGCCAAACAGTGGCTGTAACAAGAGAGTTACAACTAGGAAGAGAATCACAGTTGAAAGTAGTGTCAAGAACATAGAGGTTTCCAAGTCTTCTACCCATCCCAATCTGCTGTCCCTTGGAAACATCCTGAATGATGCAAGAAGTAGAAGTAAATGAGACATGACAGGAAGAACTAGAAGCAAGAGAACTAACAGATATCAAGTTGTAAGAAAGGCAGGAACAAAGAATACTGAAGTAAGAGTGAGTGTAGGTGTAAGATTAACAGTGCCTACTGAGACTATGGGAACCTTTTATGAATTGGGCAAAGTGATAGACGCATTATCAAGAGGTGTAAGTTGACTGAATAAACTAGAGCAACAACATACATGATGTGTAGCTCCAGTGTCCAGCAACCAAAGAGAGTTAGTTTTACTAAAAGTGGCTACAAATGGAGATATAGAGAACATACCACTGAAGGTGGGAAAGTCAGAAGATCCAGTTGAGCTGTGGCTAGGAGCTGAGTCTGCAGAGAGCACTTGTGATTGCATTTGAGTTTGAAGGAAGGAGATAAGCTGCTGGCACTGATCAGGAGAAAGGGAAGGAGTTGGAATGGAAGAGGAAGGTGTAGGATGCTGTGGATTAGAAGGTTGTGGAAGAGCTAAACTATCACCACCATACTGAGTTACACTATGCACAGACCGACAGAATTTATACCAGAATCAGTAGGATTTCCACGACCACGACCTCTACCAAAAGTGGGTGGAAAACCATGAAGTTGATAACACTTATCAACAGTGTGGTTGGTTTTGTGACAATGTGTGCAGTAGAGTTTATCACGAGTTTTATATCCATAGTTTTGAGCTGCATTAGCTAAAGAAGAGGGTGATTCACTCATGTTCAGAGGAGGCAAAACAGCAGGCAAGATATTTCCAATATCACGCTGTCTTTCCTCTTGCAACACCAATGCAAACAGGGTAGAGAAAGAAGGAAAAGGCTCACGACTAAGAAATTGCGAGCGCAACTGAGAGTAAGAATCATTCAAACCCATCAAAAAATGCATAGTAAAATCTTCTTGTTGATGATTTCTCCATTCTCTAGAACTATCACAACGACAAGCACCACAAGAACACCAAGCCTTTGGTTGAGAATCCACATACTCATCCCAAATAATTCGAAGATTAGTATAATATGTGTTAATATCTTGAGCACCTTGTTTCAGACTGAATAACTGGTATTTAAGTTCATAAACA
>CM038121.1:20951142-21127240 GCA_001642375.2 Mentha longifolia
GGTTTTTAACCGGAACCGCCGGTTCGGAACCGCCGGTTCCCGGTTCCGGAAGAATGGAACCGGAACCGCACCGCCGGTTCCGACAGTTCCTCAGCCGGTTCCGAACCGCCGGTTCCGGTTCCGGTTCCGGAACCGCCGGTTCCGGTTCGGTTCCCGGTTTCGGTTCGCCGGTTCCGGTTCCGATGGCCGGCTCTACCCTTAATACTCTTTGTATGATTGTTTTTGTGTGAATATATGTTGGCGCCATGGGCATTGTTTGGCTGTGCCAACTAATATTATAATTTCTTACGCTAAATTATTATTTTTATTTACTACGGAATTTTATCCTTATATTGTATGGGTCATTATAATTGAAAATTCCAGCTGGGCTTCACATGGTTATACTTATACTGTGATAGTGCCGAAACAACTGCTCTTCTTTCGATGTGGGACACGCTATTACCTTGTATGATTTAGAATTTGCTGAAAACAAATCTCTTCTTCCACCGACGAAAAACCTGCGCCTCATATTTCAGCACATCAACATTATCCACTAATTGGAAAAGGTCAACGCACAAGTCACTCGAATTAATAAAAATAAAATTATACTAACAGTAATAATAAAATTAAACTACTTACAATTTATTCCAACAATATTCTCTTTGCATTATTATTACATTTCATAAACGCGAAAGAAAAAATAGTGAACATCACAAACATTTATAGCAAGAATTAGATTCAAACTTTTAGAATGATTAGAGCGACTTTAATTGACGCTGAAATCCCATCTAATAATTTGTCACTATATATAATAACAAAAAAAAATTAAAGAGAACCTTAATTAGCCACATATAGTCCCAGTCCATATATATATATATTTAATGGGGACCATATATATTTAATTATTTATATATGCGTGAGATATTCAAGTAGACAGCCCCGCCACGAAAGCGACCCCTGTCGCCGGCAGCCACGTGGACCCGTATATGAACTTGGCCACCGTGAACTTACTCGCCTCCTCCGTGGAAGTGATGACGCGGTAGCCGGGCCACTTCACGCGCTGCCCTAGGCCCGCCCCGGGGCCGTAGTTCATGTACTCGCCGTAGTACAAGGTGTCGAGCGCGAAGTCGCCGTTCCACTCCAGCCAACCGCGCGGGTCCACGTGGTCCCCGAGGTGGGAGAGCATGTACACCGTCCGGGCGTAGAGCTTCCACGGCCGGCCCAGGTAGGTCGGGAACTGGGACTTGGCCGCCTCGAGGTCCGGCTCCGCCACGACGCGGCAGTTGTGGATGGAGATGCCGGTGTTCTGGTTCGGGTCCTTGCGGTTCTGGGCGGTGATGGTGACCTTCTGCTGCGGCATCGGCTTCCGCGCGTGGATGTTGCAGTTCTGGAACACCACGGCGGCGTTGCCGAAGATGAAGTCGACGGTGCCGTAGACGTCGCAGTCGCGGTAGAACTGCCGCTGCGAGTGCGTGTACAGGGTGTCCTGGTACCCGACGATGCTGCACCGGTACACCACCGCGTGGTCCGCGCCGATGCGGAGCGCCACCGCCTGGTGCTTGCTCGGCCCGGCGTAGTTCTCGAAGGTTATGTCCCTAGCTATGAAGCCGGACCCGGTCGCAGCTGTAGAGAAGAGAGAGAATTAATCGTGGCATCCTATGTAATTAAAGTATAATTAAATAAGTGATTAGAACTAATTACAAAAGAATTTTCAAGAGCATAGCATAAAGTGCTACCACATAGTTTTTTTTAAAGGAGTATCAATAATGGTTCCCTATTTTTTCTGGATGGTATCATCTATTTCAAATTCGATATTCCAAAATTTAATCTCTACGTATTAGTTTTATATTGTATTTTATAAAAATAAAAAATAAAAACTATAACAGACTAAATACATTTATAAGTAAAAATCTAATTTTTTTTAAAAAATTATAAACCCTAATTGGATGAGTGAACTCTTGAAAATAACATAAAATTAAACTAAATCATTATAAAATAAATTTATTGAAAAAAATATAAAAAACGAATAGAAATCACGATTTAGGACCCGATTAGGACACACACTCGAACCTCAAATCTCTTAGTTAGAAAGAACCATTTTACCAACTGTACCAACTGAAGTGCGTTTAAAAAAATGGTGACACTTTGATTGGGGTTCAATCTAATGTCACGAGATGATACACGAAAACGCGTAAAAGAGGTCAAAATCGTCAATTAAAATAAACGAATGCAAGGGAGTTGAGAAGAGAGAAAAAAAGCCAACATGAAACATGAAATAATACGACAGCCACGTGCGACGTGCACGTGTCATATTTGTTCAATTACATAACATGCACCGCCAATCCAAACCCCATGGCCATATTTTCCCCACCACCAAGTAAAGAATATAATCGGAATATTAACAAAAAGGCAGAGATAAAATAAAACATAAAAGCGCTATAACAGTAAATCGAATTTTACCAAAGGATGCGGTATGGAATGTCGTCAACTTGTCTTGTACGCTTTTCCCCCCTGTAATTACCGTTTTGCCCTTCCCGTCTCCAATGAGCATTATATTCGTCTTCTTCCTCCCCACCTTCAACTTACTCTCCTCATACCTACGCTCCTTGTCAACAATAATACCATTATTATTTAACTCATAATAATAAACCATAAAAAGAAAAGAAAATTCAAAGTCAATTCATATTTTGGCAGTGTGTGTGATTCTAAAAAGAAACTATATTGAATAAAGGAGATTAGAATAACTTTCTAGAATCATGATTATTTAAAGTTATAATTGGTTTTATATCATAAACTAGAAAAATATTCTTCTATCCATCGGGGACACAATAAATGTCTCCACGACTGATATGTCGATAATATATTTATAAAAAAATATTATAAATATATACTCTGAAAATAAATTTTACTAAAAAAATTAAATCTTAAATTTTTTTATTGATGTAGATTGTCTCATCGCCGTTGGTGTTTCCATTCTAAAGTATGGTATTGATTAATAAGTATCTATTGGCTGCAGTCAAATCAGCATCGATCCTAATCAAGTGGGGTTAATAGTAATAATTACTTACTTTGACAAGCAGTAATTACGAAAACATAATGAGAGGGGCTCTAAAGTCATTTCAATTATCATGGAAAAGCCGGTGAAAAGCTCTACCATATCACCAACCAAAAAGAATTTACACTTTCTCGAATCTTATTTTTTAAACCTACGTGTTAATTTACCTTCCTGCCCTCACGTAGATGATAAACCGCCGGCTACCGTGTTCCGGCGCCTTCTTGATCGCCTCGGCAATCGTCTTGACGGTGCCGTTTCCGTCCTTCGACACCGTTACGTCGGCGTTAATCGACGCCGCCGGAATATCCAGCAGCATTCGTTCTCTCCGCGATAACCACGCCGGGAACTGTTCTTCGTGGCTGAGCAATCGCCGCCGCCGATTTTGTATCGGAATATCGGAGAAGTCGTCGCCGCCGCCGCCTCCCGCGGCGGAGTATATAGCGAGAGAATTGCTCACTAGCTCCGATAAGTCCTTTATCCTATCCGACATTTGACTCTTAACGTCGCCGTTCAACTCGTCGAATCCTTCGCTGCAAGTGTCCTGGTTGGTTAGGGCGGCGCTGAGCCAGGTCAACACGTCCTGAGTCGACCCGGCCGGTTCGCCGAGGGGAGTGAGTGATCGAGTGAGGAGATCCACCGAGTGATCGAGGAGCTCAAGGCAGTCGTCGTACGCAGACCTGAAATTAATTATTTATTATATTTTTTTTAAGAAAATTGAATTCGAATTAATTAATAAATGAGGATCGGAATTCGGAATTGATTGGAACCGAACCTGACATGAGGATCCATATCGAGGTTCGTGATCTCGGAGGCGACGTAGAGGGAGCGGCCGACTTTCTGCAGAGTGAGGTTGAGGGAAATGTGGACGAGCTCCTCGTCGGAGGCGGCGGTGGCGCCGGGGAAATCGAGGAGCGAATTCAGGCAGAGAGAAGGGTAGAGTGTGCGGCTGCATGCTCGCGACATGGCTTGAGACGGCCGCCGATTCTGCAGCCGCGAGTTGGATTTCTGCCGTATGACCACCGCGACGGCGGCGGAGATTGCGGCCGCAACCAGTAGAGTGGCGGCGACGAAGAGGAGAAGCTTGAATTTGGTAACTTTCGGTTTGGGGGAGAGGTCGGTGGATTGGACTCGGGTGGAGGCGCCACCTGGCTCGGCTTTCCCGAGCCTGCCATAATCCATCTTTCTTTCTTTTTTATGAATAAAATAAATTGTTTATTCTTTTTTTTATTTGGACAAAAAGTAGAGGAGAAGAAAGCAGGAAACAATGGGGCTTTGCTATGGGAGAGTGTGGGAGAGTGAGTGGGGTTGGAGTATATATATGGGCGGCGTACGTGAATTTTTGGGTCGAATCCTTTATTTTATTTTATTTTTTTATTTTAGTTGTTTTTGCTATACAAAAAATCAAAAAATAAATGGGTAATAATATATATTTTGTACAAGATCTCACCCCTATATATATATATATATATAAACTCCGTATATTACAAGATTTCATCTATATATATATATATGTGAAATCTTGTACAATATATATATATATATATATATATATATATATATATTGTACAGTTTATATCCCCTACATATATATGGATTCAATCTTGTATATATATATATTGTACAAGATTTCACCCATATATATAGGGGTTATAACCTGTGCAAAATATATTTCCATAAAAAATAAAATATGATACTTGTGCACAATTATAATGCACAATATGAACAGTCATAATGCGTTGTGTATTATAATGTATTGTCAATACTATTATAGCTATTATAATGCATCGATCATTATAATACATCCTCTGTTTCCTTATGGGCTTATGGTGGAGTATTATTCTATTTTGAATGTCGTAAGGGGTAAATTTAATACTATCATTGAATATATTAATGTTTATTGAATCTTATAGTTACTTTATCATGTTTTTTAGTGATAATAATTTGAAACTTAGTTTGGGAAATTTTAATTAGCATGTAACCTAGTGATCAATTAACTTATGTCGTAAGTTCTCCCTTTTACAAAAAAAGAAAGAAAAAAAAAGGTTCTTTAATTCTTTTTCTATCCTTTTAAAAATTGGAGTCAAGTAAAACAGAGTAGGTAGGCCAAAGTATGATATTCTTCTTCCTTTTTTAAATAGCTGACTGGAAGTAGATTTTTCTAACCTTTTTGGTGACTCCGAATGAAAAAATTATAAGTTATAACTTGATAGTAATTATAAAAAAAAGTTATAACACTAAATGTGGGCCAAAATTCATAGCACCATTTCAGTGGGCAAATTCAAGCCCCCACCATATGGCATATGCTATGTTAAACTACAAAATTTATTTTATACATATATGAAATCTTCTAAAAAAAATTGCGAAAAAAAAGAAAAAGAAAAAAAAGTTACACCTTATGCACAATTATAATACATCATGCATCATAATATATTATAAGCTCTATTATAATAAATAGCTCATTATAATAGCTCATTATAATACATTCTCACTACGTACAATTATAATACCCATGTTAACAGAGACCGTACGTGCCATAATTATTAATGTTTCATATAAGTTCTTATTTCTTACAATCAATCTTTTATGCATATGTCAAATAATGGTGGGATCTGAATATAAATTGTTTTGTTTGCCTTGATTTTGACTTCTATGCATAATGAATTAATGATACATTTTCTAAGCATTTGAGCTGGCAAAAAAGAGCACCATACAAAAACAATAAATGAAAGAACAACAACAATATGTATAGTCATGAATAAGAATAAGCTCTTTAATTTCAACTCAAAATATATTAATTAACAACAGTATGATTTCCACCCCTGTTCTTCTTTGAGGGAAGCGACTCACGTGTAAGTTTTTTTATCTAAAAAAATTATAGCGTTTTTATAATATTCATAATTTATTTGCAATAGTAGAATTCAGAAATAAATTTCTACAAATAGACTCACTTATCACAATACTAGCCCCAACCTACATAAATCACCTAACTGCAAGCTAATTAACGTTCATAATTGCTAAAAAAATTCAAATTCAATCAAACTTGAAATAGTCGTTAATTTTCTCAAATTAAAAATAGTAGCACTTGCTCATATATAGTACGTACTACTTTGTTTAGATTATTTCTTAATTAAGAAGGAAAACGACAGATTCAAGAATCCGTTACGTCTTGACTAATACAAGCAGGAGTGCCAATTTCATAAATAATAGTAGTAATTATATACGATTAAATCAAAGCATCGCATGCACAAAATACATACATAGGCACACAATATTAAGATGATAGCCTCACCAAATGTTGATTAAGTCAAGTGTATTTTAATAAAATAAATTAAAAAAAAAAGTTGATAGGTTATAATGGTGAAATATTATTGTTGGGTAAGAGGTCGATGTCGAGTGGGATTAGCTGGCCTCTACTCAAACTCAAGCAGATTGTGAAGTTTTGAGTTTTTCTCTTTTCCATTTTTATTAATCTTTTTCCCTTTCATTTATATATATGTATATGCTAGCACTGACTTTCTCTCGTTTTCTTTATGGCGAAGGATGTAAAGCATCACTCGCATCTCTATAATGGAATCTTCTATTTTAGATGATATTTCAATCTACCATATATTTCCAATTACTTATGTTTAGTTTTTTTTCTTTTTATCTGAGAAAAAAATTCAAATATTAGTAAGAGGAACACACACGCGGAGTACCCGGCCAATAGATTTCGAGCAAAGTACAACATCAATGACAAGAATTATGCACAAAAATTGAAACAGAACGTCCGATGGGTCAAAATATGTCAAACGGTGCTTATATCCGATTTGAAGCCTATATTATACTACCTCCATCCCATTACATTAGTCACATTTACTTTTTGCACGTATTTCCACCGAAATTTAGTACGGGTTTTAAAATATAATTTTGTAGTATCATTTTTTTACGGGATACTATGAGTGTCATAGTATCCCGTAAAAAAAACGATACTTCAAAATTATATTTTAAAACCCGTACTAAGTTTCGGTGGAAATGCGTGCGCGAAATGTCTATCAAATGAAAGTAGCCTAATATAATGAGATGAAGGTAGTATCAGACAATCTGACTTAGACTTCCAGATTTAGGCCTAAGTCCCTCCTTATTGTATAGAAGAGTCAAACATATGTAAAAATGAAAGTTTAATGGATTAAATAAGAAGATTAGTCATGAGAAAGAAACCTAATCCATTATCCATGAAAGTAGTAGTAATAAATTGGAGTACCTTAAGCAAGGCAGGTTCTCTGTTTGGAAGAATAAGATTCTTGTTTGCATAAGGTCACATCAATTAGTTATAGGATAGAAGTGAAGTGAGCACTAATTAATTAAACTTCACTCACTTTTGCATAATTATTCGCTAAAGTCGAACCTTTCATTCATGGCTGACGACTTATAGTATGAGTTCGATTATTAATAGACTAATTTGCTTTTTTTTTTTATAGAGTATAACAAATTAAATGTTGGTGCACAAATTCCGAGGAGTGGATGATACAAAAAGCCTATACGAAACTAGGATAAAAAGTCCAATCATATGAAGTTTATGACACTTGGTTGATTTTAGGGCTAATTACCAAAAAAAACCCAAACTATTCATCTTTTATCAAAAATACTCTAAACTATTGAAAATACCCAATTAAATCCTAAACTATCAATCTTTTATCAAATCTACCCTATGTCTATTTTCCTCATTCGGACATTTGATCGAACATATAGTGTGCATAGAGAAAAACTCTATTTCCCTCTCTTTTTCTTCTTCATCCTCACCAACACCGATCTCCCTCCCCCACGAGCTCGACCCGTCCTCACCGACGAGCTTGATGACCTCGCCCTTCGAGATCGCGATGAAGCTGCTGCGGTTGAGCGGGAGCGACGGCAGGGGTGGGAGGGGGGCGGCGGAAGAGGTAATGGTACATGTAGCGGAATGAGTGGAGGGGTATGCAGTGCTTCAAGAAGAGTGCCTTGCGGGGATCGTCGTAGGTGAAGGAGGCGGCGCGCGGCGGAGATGAGGGTGGGGGAGGAGCACTGGGTGCGTCTTCTTGGAGGCAATGAAGCTGCCGGAGAAGACGCCGCTGGGAGGGGCGCCGGAGGAGGAGGGGTCGAGCTCGTGGGGGAGGGAGATCGGTGTTGGTGAGGATGAAGAAGAAGAGAGGGAAATAGAGTTTTTCACTATGCACACTATATGTTCGATCAAATGTCCGAATGAGGAAAATTGACATAGGGTAGATTTGATAAAAAATTGATAGTTTGGGATTTAATTGGGTATTTTCAATAGTTCAGAGTATTTTTGATAAAAGATGAATAGTTCAGGGTTTTTTTAGTAATTAACCCTTGATTTTATTGTTTGAGTTGCTTTACAACTACTCCCTCCTCTATCCACAAAAATTAAGATATACAGACATTAGACACTCGTACGAGTTTTAAGAAATATTTTCTCAGTCTCACATCAGATGATACGTTAGTCTTTTTGAAACGTTCTACAAATGATACGTATTTTTCTATATTGGATATAATTAGGGCTAATTAATTGGGCCCTTATTATGTTTAGTTAAGACCCAATTAAAAAAATATTACATGTGCTGAAAAGGTGCACATGTGTTTCCACAGTTACAAGAACACTTAATGTACTAATCTATATTTCCTTAATTCTCGTACCGAAAAAGGAACGTGACATCTGATGCGGGACAGATGAAATATTTGAGTGAGTCTTGTTTGAATGGTGAAAAAGAACTACATGTGTGATTTTTTTTATAAATAAATAGATATGGTGGTGTTCAAAATTAAGAATATGGACAAAATTGATAGGTCATACAAAGTTTAAAGTTCAAAATTGATAGGTGATCGATCGTGGATTTTAGAGTGATTATACGAGAGAGAATGAAGAACACGAGAGGTTTTTACGTGGTTCGATCTTTGATTAGATCTACGTCCACGAAGGAGAGAATGTTTTATATTTTCGTGTTCTAGCCGCTATTCCAACCCGCCTCTTTCTTTACAAATGATTCTATTTATAGAGAATGGAGGTCACGGGCGTTTCAGGAGTGGTTGGGGGGTCGTGGGTGCTCCTGTCTGCACTGTGGAGTGGTTGGGAGCAGTTGGTTGACTTTCTTGACTTCCAGTGGGCTTTATCCTTGATTGGGCTGGGGGAATTAGGAATGGGCCGAGCTGATCTGGGCCTATTGGGCCATATCCTATCACATCCCCCCCCAAAAGACCGGAGCAGCGAGGTCATTGTGGGGAGGTGTAAACTGGTCGAGGTCGAGGTCGAGTTGTACTTGCTTCGTCGAAGATGAGATTTTGACGAAGTCGAAATGTATACCGCCTCGTTTTGACGAGGTCGAGCTTGAATTTCATTGCTTCGCCGGAAATGAGATTTTGACGAAGTCGAAATGTATACCGCCTCGTTTTGACGAGGTCGAGCTTGAATTTCATTGCTTCGTCGGAAATGAGATATTGACGAAGTCGAAATGTATACCGCCTCGTTTTGACGAGGTCGAGCTTGAATAGGCGTGGTGTGAGGTGCGACTGCTGTTGTCAGCGTAGGTAGGACACGCGTCGCTTTTTGGTTGGGGCAGGTGAAGAGGCGGGATTTGAAAAGGCGTGCCCTTGCCTTTTAAAAGCTTCTTATGTACGCTAAACAGCATTTTTCTCAATCGATTTTCAATATCGCGCAAGAGAAAACCCTAAGCCCCAAAATTCTGCAACCGCCGCCGTTTAGCCAGTTCCCGGTGATTTTTGATCGGAAAATCTGTGACAAGTAAGTAATTTTCTTCACAATGGATGCTTCTTCTTTTCCCCAAGTAGATAGTGATAGTGAGAACGTAGGGGTTTCGCCTTCGCCGGTTAGGGGGTTTCCGGCGAAGGTTTGGCTGAATGTATATACCCGCGCGTTAGTCCCGCCGGCGTTTAGGGAAATTGAATTCCCGTCGTTGGTCGGGTCTGATGCGTCTCTGGCTGTGGCCTCCACCATGTCTGTATCTCATATGCAGGGTTTGGCCCGCAGTTTTTTATTTCCCGAGTCAGTCGAACTCCTTTTACCTCGCGATGTTGATAGGGGTAGTTCGCCTCCCGTGGGTTTTTTTACCGTATATGAAGATTACCTTCATTTCGGTTTACGGTTCCCTTTGAACCATTTTTTTGTCGAGCTCTTAGAAGAGCTTGAACTGGCGTTAGGTCAGTTGCAGCCACCCTCGGTCAAGCAGATCATCGGCTTTTGCTTCGAGGTCAGCCGACGTGGTGGTACGCCTACCGTAGAGTCGTTCCTTAGGTTTTTTAGGCCTAAGCTTGGTCCGACGGGGTGGGCTTACCTTTCCCCTATTAATAGGTTCAAGTTGGGGACGCCTTCTAAGGTGCCGAACTGGCAAAAGAAGTTCTTCTTTTGCCGGTGTGAAGGTGTCCCGTTATACCCTTGGATGAAGGGTAAGTTCGCTCCTCGAGACACTGGGAAACCGACCGGTGAGCTTGAGACAAGCTTGGTGAACCTCGGCCTCGTTGAAAGGAATTATGCCGAGGCCGAGCTTGCGAATCATGGGTTAAGCCCGTATAACTCCATGTCTCACGGGGACTTGGGTGAGGCTCTGCTTCGCTGACTTGCGTTTCGTGATTTCTTTCGTTTTTTACTGACATATTTTTTTGTAGTGGATGCCCAAGCTTTCCAGGCCGCTTTACAAGGTAAGAATAAGAGGAAGAGGCAGAAGCCCTCTGTTCCCGTGGTGGAGAAGGCGACTTCGGCGACGTCGTCGGAGAGGACGACCGACCTTCCAAGGTCGGTATCCGTGAGCTCGCAGCTGGACGCGCCTGTCCGGGGTTCCTCTCCACTGCAGTTGGTCGGCCGACGACCTCGAGGAGTCATCACTTCGTTGGATGCCGAAGTGACGATCGTCGAGAGCGGCACGACCTCGAGCCAAGGATTCCCTGAAGTAAGTGTAAAACTGAATATTACATATATATAGTGATTGTACCCTTTTTAATCTCTCCTTTGTTTTTGGGTTTTAGGGAGCCGAGGCGGTTTTGCAGGGCTTGGCGAGCTTCATTAGGGGTGGAGTCGCCAAGTTCCATACACAGGCTGCCGAAGTTGCGGCTATGGAGGATCGGCTGAAGGCCAGGGTCCATGCTGCCGAAGCCGCAGCACAGGCAGCTCAGGAGATGGAGGCGGTGGCTTTGGCTGCCGCCGAAGAGGCGAAAAAGAGGAACGCCGAGCTGGAGGTTGAAGTGGACCGGCTGACAAGTGAGATTGCCGGGGTGGTGGCTGGACAGGGAGACGTGTTCCGAGCTGTGGTGGAACGCGTCTTCCGGTCGAGGCATTTCTCCCACATGGCCGTTCAGTTGGCGAGTGCCTTGAGTACCCCGATCGTCTCTGCAGCGCTTGACAACATCGCCGCCGACATCCCCGAGCTTGATAAAACCAAGTACGGGTATGGTGTCATGACGGAGGAGGAAACGCTGCAGGACTTCGCCGGGGTGCTTTTGGAGCACGGTTCTTCAATCCCGGTGGTCGAGCAGCTCGCCGCGTAGAGGGTTCTACTCACTGAAGGGACTATTCGGCGATGTCCCGCCGACAGGTATGAACTCCTGGAGACGGTCATTGCCGACCTCGAGAAGACCCCGGCTGCACAGACCGCCGAGGAACCAGCTCGTGACGACCTCGAGGAACCAGAGGTCGGCCTAGAAGGAGAAAATCGTGATGTAGTGAATTGACACTTCACGATTTTTGGCTTCTTTCCCTCTTCCCCTTTTTTTTTTTTTTTTTTTTTTAGTTTTGTACTTCGTCACCGTTAGGGTGGCGTTTCTTTCGCCGTTTTCGGCTATAAATAAAAGGATTTCTTTTTGAACCTTGCTTGTATTTGTTCTGTAGTCTGCTCCCGAGTTTTATGATGCCTCCCACCTTGTTCAAGAAATATCCGAGCTTCGCCGAGCTGTAGAGGTGGCCGAGCTCGATGTTTCGAACTGGAAGAAGCGGGTTAATATCATAGAGATCGAGGCCGAGGTGAAACTTCGGGCTTCTTTAGAAAAACTCGATGAGATGCATGCCAGATACATGGAGCTCGAAGACCAGTACCAGCGAGCTCGGGATGACATCAAGGCTTGCAAAGAGATCGTCAAGGAGCATATGGAGTACGAGACCATAATTCACCGAGCTGGGGGATCCACGATTTCCGAGACTTACGATAAGGTCAAGGAGCTCCAGGCCCGATGCCGAAGTTACAGGGAGGAATATGGGAGTGAATTCTGGCAGGTTAGAGGTGAGTTTGAAGAGCTCGTTCGTGTGGCGAGCATTTATGAGACAGTCCTTGATCGCTTTCCGAAGTTGAAGCGGCGTCTGTCTTTACAAGCTGGTTCTGCGACTTCAGTTTCTTCCGATCCGGATCCGAAGTTGCTCGACCGTACTTCTAGAGAATTTTTGGAAGGTGAATCTTCGAGGTCTGCTGACCCGGACCCGAAGATTGTGACACGCCATTCTCAAGAAATTTATAGTCAAGAGCGGCGATCGGCGTCTGGACGGGGTCGGGGTCGGGGTCGGGCGAGCCAGAATGTCCGAGGTAGAGGCCGAAGTTCGGCTTCTGGACGCGGTCGGGGCAGGTTTAGTATAGACGATGTTTTGAACTTTAACTCCGGCAGGGATTTTGCTAGAGATTGGCTTAGCTTTAGTAAGCCAAAGCCTCCGGGTTCCTCGCCTTCTTAATGTAACAATGTACATTTATTTCCATTCAAATAAAACAGAAATTTTTGCATTTGCGTTTACCAGCTTTCTCAGTCACTTCGTCTTGCGATGAAGATTGTGCTTTCAGTTAGCCACCTCGTCTGATGATGAAGTTTAGGCTTTTAAGTGGCCACTTCGTCCGAAGACGAAGCTTAGGCTTTTAACCAGCCACTTCGTCTGATGATGAAGTTTAGGCTTTCAAGTAGCCACTTCGTCCGAAGACGAAGTTTAGGCTTTCAAGTAGCCACTTCGTCCGAAGACGAAGTTGAGGCTTTTAAGTAGCCACTTCGTCCGAAGACGAAGTTTAGGCTTTCAAGTAGCCACTTCGTCCGAAGACGAAGTTGAGGCTTTTAAGTAGCCACTTCGTCCGAAGACGAAGTTGAGGCTTTTAGGTAGCCACTTCGTCCGAAGACGAAGTTGAGGCTTTTAGGTACCTTATTTGTCGAGTTTATCGATAGGGGTGGTCCCCTTACGCGCGTTTAGGTGTTACTCTGACGCGGAGTTTATTTGTATCCTCGTCAGGATTTTAAAATCGAGATACTTAGTATAAAACGAGAGAGAGGTGTACAATGCATGCAAATTATTTAGGTGAAAACTAAAAAAAACTTTAATTGAATGGAGTTAAAAAAAAAAAAAGACAGAATTTACCAAGACGACCCGGCTCCTAGGACCTAAATGGACTCGGACACTGCTATCTGTTTATACAAAGTACCTTTTCAAGTGAGTAATGTGCCATGTACGGGGTATGGGCTCACCAGATAGGTGGGCGAGCTTGTACGACCCTTTTCCGAGGACTTCTTGAACTCGGTATGGTCCTTCCCAGGAGGCTTCTAATTTGCCGAGCTTTTCCGCCTTACTGACCTCGTTATTCCGGAGTACGAAGTCGCCTATTTGGAGCTGCTGATGCTTCACCCGGCTGTTATAATACCGAGTTACTTGCTGTTTGTATCGAGCTTCTTGTATGTAGGCTTGTTCCCGTTTCTCTTCTAGCAAATCCAAGTTAGTTCGAAGTCCATCTTCGTTGTCTTGGGCTGCGAAGTTAAGCGTTCGGGGGCTCGGCAGACCGATCTCTACCGGGATCACCGCCTCGGTTCCGTACACCAAGCTATATGGTGTTTCGCCGTGTGATGTCCTCGGGGTGGTTCGGTACGACCATAGGACTTGGGATAAGTTCGCAGCCCAGTCTCTTTTGGCCTTATCGAGCCGGGTTTTTAACCCTTTGACTATCGTTCGGTTCGTAACCTCGGTTTGGCCATTCGCTTGAGGATGGGCTACCGAGGTGAATTTTTGCTGGATGTGGAGTTCGTCACACCATTCTCTGAATGTCCTGTCTGTGAACTGGGTTCCATTATCTGATACGAGGACGTGAGGTATGCCGAAACGACAAACTATGTTCTTCCAAACGAAGTTCAGGGCGTTTTTACTTGTGATCCGGGCCAATGGTTCGGCTTCGACCCACTTCGTAAAGTAGTCGATGGCTACAATGAGGAATTGTAATTGGCCGGGGGCTTTTTCAAATGGGCCGACGATGTCAATTCCCCACTGCATGAACGGCCAAGGGCTTTGTATGCTGGTCAGCTCGGTCTGTGGCAACCTCGGAACCGTCGCATGGATTTGGCACTTCGGACACTTTTTGACGAGGTTGGTAGCGTCTTGGAACATGGTGGGCCAATAGTACCCACACCTCATGACCTTTTTGGAGAGGGCGCGGGCTCCGATGTGACTGCCACAGGAGCCTTCATGGACTTCGCGCAGTGTGTAGTTTGCTTGGTTGGGCCCCGCACATCTTAGGAGAGGTTGGAGGTAGGATTTTCTATACAACACTCCCTGTTCAAAGACATACTTGGCGGACTTGGCCAGGAGCTTTCTAGCCTCAACCTTATCGGTGGGGAGCTCGCCTATCTCTAGATAGCTGCGAAGTGGAGTCATCCAGTTCGGTCCGTCTTCGGTTACTATATTAACCTCGGCTTCATCGATACTTCGGAGCTGTACTTCTTCCACTGGAGAGATTGTTGATGATGACGCGAGCTTGCTTAGTGCATCAGCTCGCCCGTTATCCCCTCTTGGGATTCGCACTAGCTCGAAGTACGAGAAGCCTTGTTGTAGGATCTTGGCCTTATGAAGGTACTTCTTCATTCGTTCTCCTTTGGCCTCGTATTTACCCAGTATATGATTCACTATGATTTGGGAATCGCTGTGAATTTGAATGGCCCTTACCTGGAGAGCCTCGGCTAGGCGAAGTCCAGCGGTTAGAGCTTCGTACTCAACTTCGTTATTTGTGGTCGGAAAATTGAACCGGAGTACGTGGGTGATCTCCTTTCCTTCCGGGCTGATGAGTAAAACCCCGGCTCCGCTTCCTCTGTTACCTGATGCCCCGTCCACGTAGACCTTCCAACAGTCTCGCGGTTGTGGATTAGGTGCCTCGGCCTTTGGTTTATCCTTAGTAGGTTCAACGGATTGCTGTGCTTCCGTGAACTTGGCTTCCACCAGGAAATCGGCCAGTGCTTGCCCTTTGATTGCTTGGCGAGGTATAAAGGAAATTGTGTGCTCGCCGAGTTCTACAGCCCATTTAGCGATTCGCCCAGACGCTTCCGGCTTTGTAAGTACTTGCCGAAGTGGTAGGTCGGTCAGTACTTGTATCTGATGTGCATGGAAGTATGGTCAAAGTCTCCTCGCTGCATTCACCAACGCAAGTGCGACCTTTTCCAAAGGCTGATATCTCGTCTCCGGCCCTTTTAGGGCTCGGCTTATGAAATAGACGGGTAGCTGATGACGTCTTTCTTCTCGTACCAGGACTGCGCTGATTGCCTCGTTCGAAGCGGCGAGGTATAAAGAGAGGATCTCGTCCTTCTTTGGTGCAGATAATGTCGGGAGATTTGCGAGATACTTCTTCAAACCATCGAAAGCTCCTCTGTGCTCATCGTTCCATTCGAAGTTCGGAGCCTTCTTTAGTATCTTGAAGAATGGGAGTTGTTTTTCGGCGGCCTTAGATAGAAAGCGACTTAGGGCGGCTAGGCAGCCCGTCAGTTTGTGCACGTCATGGATCGACTTCGGCACTTGCATTTCTTGGATAGCCCGGACTTTTGAAGGGTTGGCTTTTAACCCCTCGCGTGAAACCCAACACCCTAGAAATTTTCCAGATCGGACCATAAAAGTACACTTTTCTGGGTTTAATTTTAGGTTCACTTTACGAAGTAGGCCAAAGACAACTTTAAGGTCGTTTACACAAGTAGCGATCTCCTTGCTCTTTACGACTATATCGTCTATATATACTTCGACAATGCTACCGACGTAGGCTTCAAAAATTTTATCGACCATCCTCTGGTATGTGGCTCCGGCGTTCTTCAGTCCGAAGGGCATTTTTTGTATGCATAGATGCCGAAGTCCGTGACGAAGGCGGTCTTCGGCGCGTCTTCGGCATTCATGAGGACTTGGTGGTATCCCTTGTATAGGTCCAAGAAGCTGAACACCTTGTGGCCAACAAGAGCTTCGACCTTCTTGTCAATGTTGGGGAGGGGGTAGCAGTCCTTTGGGCAGTGCTTATTAAGGTCCGTGTAGTCAATACACATCCGCCACCCACCTCCCTGCTTTTTCACCATCACGGGGTTGGCCAACCAGGTCGGATACTTTACTTCGAATAAAATATCGGCCTTTTGCAGTTGCCGGACCTCGTCGTGAATTACTTGACTCCTTTCGGCTGCGAAGGTTCGTTGTTTCTGCCGAACTGGTTTTATTGCAGGGTTGATGTTGAGGTGATGAGTGATGATGTTTGGTGCCACCCCGGTCATGTCAAGCGGCGACCAGGCGAAGACATCTCTATATTCCCGAAGTAGCCGGATAAGTTGACTTCGGAGCTCGTTTTCTCCGACGAACCCTACTTTGACGACCTTGGCAGGGTCATCTTCGTATAATGCGACGTCCTCTACCGGCTCGATGGATGGAGACGACGTCGGCTCCACCTCTTCGGGTTTCTGTAGTTGCTATGCCTGGGGGTGTTGATTCCTATCACCTCGGAGTGCGACCTGCATGCACTCCTTAGCCTGTTGCTGGTTTCCCCGAAGCGTGATCACTCCGTTTCTAGATGGAATTTTAATCGTCAGGTGGTAGGCTGAGCAGATTGCCTTTGTCGATATCAGCCAATCCCTTCCTAAGATGATGTTATAGGGGGAGCTGGCTTTTACGACGAAGAAGTGGATTATCTTCGTAGTAGACAACGGGCTCTTTCCAACTGTCACGGGCAGTGAAATTATGCCTTCCGTCGTCGTCTCTTGTTGTGTGAAGTTCTTTAATGGCATGGGTGCTGGCTTTAGACGTGCTTCTTCGATATCTAGCTTATCGAAGCAGTCTTTAAAGAGCACACTCACCGATGCTCCACTATCAACAAATACGCGGTGGACCAGTTTGTTGGCCACCACTGCCTCGATTATGGTGGCATCTTGATGAGGTACCGCATGGGGAACTGGGTCATCACCGGAAAAGGTGACGACCTCGTCTCTCCTGAACCTTTTTTGAGTGGGTTCTTCTCGCTGTTGACTTCGGGCTTCGGCTTTCAATGATGACCTCGTCGTGCCTTCGGGCAGTCCGGTGATGGCCGTGATGACTGCGTCATATTGAGGCTGATCTTCGTCCTCATCCTCGTCATCGTGCCTTGGCCTTTTGTCATTTTGGGGAGCGCAGTTATAGCCTCCCTTATTTTTCTTTCTCTTGCCCTTCCCTTGAGGTCGGGCCTCTTTCTGATTTCGACTTTGGTACAGTTTAAGGGTACCGTCGCGTATCATGTGCTCTATGTCCGAGGCGAGGTCTCTGCAATCTTCAGTTTCATGACCGTAGTCATTATGGAGTTTGCAGTATTTCTCCTTGGATCGGCGTTTCGACCCACCTCGGGATAAGGGCGGCGGCTTCTCGAACAAGTTCGCATGAAGCTCGTATATTTCGGCCCTTGACTTTGTCAGTGGTGTATACTGACTTCGGTCTTGATTGGATCGAGGTCTTAATCGGGACTCGAGGGGTCCTCATTGTAACCTTTCGAGGGCACTTCGGCGGCCTTGCCCAAGGTCGGTGCGCTCCTCTTTCTTTCTCTTATTGTTGTTTTCGGGCCGACCTGCAGCCCGTTTCTTCCGATCGGCCTCGTCCGCTTCGGCGAATGTGTCGGCGATCTTCCATAGCCGCTTGGAGGTCGTAGGACGTGCCTTTACGAGCTCTCTGAAGAGAGTCCCGGACTGGATGCCATTTTGGAATGCCGAGATAAGCACGTCGTCGGAGAGACGATCGACTTTTAGGCTCTCGTTATAAAAACGGGCCAGAAAATCACTGATCGTTTCTCCCCGCCCTTACTTTAAGGTGAAGAGCTGGGCTGGGCTGATCTTTGCCTCGGCTTTTTGGAAGAAACGACGTTCAAAGGCGTCCAGTAGGTCGGCATATGACCCTACGCTGCAATTAGGGAGGCTATCGAACCAGCTTCTAGCGTTGTCTACCAGTAGCTCGGGGAAGACTTTACACATGTAAACGTCTTCGGCCAACCCCTGGTTCATCATGTTGTATTGGAACTGGGATAAAAAGTTGCTGGGATCTTGGGTTCCGTTGTAAGGTGGGATAGGAGGTACTCTATACGTCGACGGGAGGGGAGTATAGAGTATCCTATTAGTGAAGGGAGTCGAGATTCGACCGTAGACGGCGAATCTTCCTTGGTAGGTGTTCTCCTCGTCGTGCCGAGGTGGAACGGCGTTTTGACGAGGTGGCGTCGGATCGCGCTGAGGTGAAACGTGATCGTTCCCGCGGCGATTGCTCTGTCGCCTTCGGGGAACTTCGGCCTCAACGTCGAATCTTCTTTGATGGACGTTCCGTTCGTCACGCCAATGAGGAACGGCATTTTGACGAGGTGACGTTGAACCGTGCCGAGGTCAAGCGCGACCGTTCCCACGGCGATTGTTTTGTCGCCTTCGGGGAACTTCGGCCTCCCTGTCTCCAATGATCCGAAGACTTGGGGATGGCCTTTGTGACGGTTCGACTTCGTCTTCTTTGCTTTGACTTTGTTGTCGGTGTTGGTCAGCAAACCTGCGAAAATCCTGCTCATGGAGGCTCAGGTACGCTTTCAGTGCGTCTCCCAGCTCGGGTTGGAGTTCAGCATTCCCGCGTCGGCTGTCACTTTGATCTGGTCCATCGTCGCTAGCTGAACCCCCAGATGGGACATCCTCCGGGTGGCCTTCAGGAGTTCGGCGGATGGGCTGTTGGTCACGCTGGATCTGGGAAGCAGTTTTCTGAGCTTGACTAACGTCACCTTCTTCCTCGTTGGCCGGCGTGTAAGGCGGATTGGAAAAGAGGTCAGCTCGTTTCTGTTTTGCCTTGGCAGCAGCGGCGGCGGCGGCGGTGGTGGCGGAGCGGGTTGGTCTTACCATCGTATTTTCACTTGAAATACACTGATCGGTTTCACAAAATTCTTTCGTTTCCCACAGACGGCGCCAGTGATCGATCGTGGATTTTAGAGTGATTATACGAGAGAGAATGAAGAACACGAGAGGTTTTTACGTGGTTCGATCTTTGATTAGATCTACGTCCACGAAGGAGAGAATGTTTTATATTTTCGTGTTCTAGCCGCTATTCCAACCCGCCTCTTTCTTTACAAATGATTCTATTTATAGAGAATGGAGGTCACGGGCGTTTCAGGAGTGGTTGGGGGGTCGTGGGTGCTCCTGTCTGCACTGTGGAGTGGTTGAGAGCAGTTGGTTGACTTTCTTGACTTCCAGTGGACTTTATCCTTGATTGGGCTGGGGGAATTAGGAATGGGCCGAGCTGATCTGGGCCTATTGGGCCATATCCTATCAATAGGTCATACAAAGTTTATATGGACTGAGAATAATATAGTCCATCAAATTAAAGAAAATTATTTCAATGAAAGCAAAGACTCAAAATTATTACCTTGAATAAGAATAAATCTTTTCAATGAAATTCAAAATTTGTGGCCTTAAAATATAGCGCATTTTACTATAATTATACATTAATATACCATTTCTCAAGTTCGATTAGTATTTATCCAATTTGGAGTCGGGCCTTTTGTACACTTACGTAATGCAAGAGGTCTTCTCCTTCTTCTTCCTATTTTTCATCCAAAGAATTAAAAGTTGAAATATTTTTTGTAACAACTATGAAAGTTGAAAAGAAATAAATTAAACAATGTGACTGTGCATGATGTTGATTTCACTATTGTGTTGTTGATCGTTGATTGATTTTTAAAATGGGAAATAGAAGTAACTTTTTGAAACATGTCACCATCAATTTCCACGTAGAGCCAACTCAAGGGCATTAATAAGTGGCTAAGTGCCTATAAATTCAAGATTGTTATTACAAAACGCACTCAAAACGGATGTAGAACAAGTTTATATCTTAATCATGAATTCACGAATCTTGATTTCATGGAGGTCGGCGAAATCACAAATTGAAGATTATATTATGTCAACCAAGATTAAATCATGTAATTATTAGAGATTGATTATTTATCAAAAGGTGAATAAGTGATGTGTTAATAGGAGGATGCTTCCCTAGACGGCATATGTACACGGCTGATGCGACGATAATACGAATAATTTATTATAAATTGCTACAATAGAGGTGAACATATTAATTATACTCACGATTATTGCTAAATTGAAAAGATAGGAGTGAGACGACAAAACGCAGCTCAGTTGGTAAGACACTTTCCCTCCAACCAAGAGGTTGGGGGTTAGAGTAACCCTGGGTACGTGTGTGTGAGTCAGTGTGAGTTGTGACTGTGTTGTGATTGACTTAAAAAAAAAAGAAGAAGACAAAAGTGTGAAGTAGTTACAAAGAAAGAGTGAAGTTTTCTTGAGAATTAAGTAATTCTTATTGTATGGTGATTTGGAATTGGGTCATGAGAAATGGGCTTTTGTAAAAATTATGCACATACTTTTTTTTTTCCTTCTTCTGGTGAATAAAGCAACACCATCATCAAACTAAAGAAAGAAAATCTGCAATACCTCTCTTGAGATCACGTTTACCTTAGGATCACGTTACTTGATAAATAAATAAATTAATTATTGTTATTTTTCGAATTTAATGTGTCACGGGAAATTCAGTTTTTATTAGCATATATACATTAATTAAGCTTGGAAAAATAAATTGTTATTTTCTCATTTATTGCAATGTAGGTCATTGTAGTATTTCCTTGAATTAATTAACGCGAATAATATAAATTGCATGATTTTCTGAATTTGTGTTAAGTTATGTCACCTCGTTGTCTTTGAACCTCGTACAGTTGTACTATAACATTAAGAAATAAATCAAATTATGTTGTACATTTTAACTAATTAGAGGAAGAAGAATTAAAGAAGAAATCATAATGAAGTTAGTATTCGGGTTCTTTCGCTATTTTATTTCGCGCCATAAGTGTACGAGTGTAAGTGTATAGAGATAAGGTCAAATCCACATAAATTGAATTTTCTTAATGATTATTTAACCTAAAAATTTAATTATATTTAGACTAATGAATTCATGAATTGTTTATTAAATCTAAAGAACACAAATAAAGTAGAAATTTAAAACAAAACCAAAAACAAAACACAAATCAAATTCCAATAAAATAAATAAATATTCCAGAGTTCAATTTCAATAAACAATTCAATCACTTTATTCTTATTTATCCAATTACTCTATATTCTATCATGAAGTAATTACTTAATTAGTCTAATTAATAATAAGTGTAATTAAATCATAAGACAACATGCAATTAATATATATATATATATATATATATATATATATATATATATATATATATATAGGTAGTAGATCATATGAAAATTAATTATTACGTGAAACCTGCAACCCATCATAAAATATAGCATTTTATGCACAAGATTGTTGACACGTTTCTTTTCCTTTCTTTTTGACACACATTTCCATGCTTCTCGATAATGGATTTTAAAATAAATTTTTGAAGTATTTTTTTATTTACGGGATACTACGACACGCATAGTATCTCGTAAAATAAAAGATACTTCAAAAATTTATTTTAAAAACCATCATCGAGAAGCGTGAAAATGTGTGCCAAAAAGAAAGGAAAAGAAACGTGTCAATAATCTTGAAACAGAGGAAGTATTATTTTTATGCATATAATGCATCATCATGAGAATTTGCATAATAAAATATATTATTTTATTTTATTTTATAATATTTTTATGCATATAATGCATCATCATGAAAATGCAACATTTTATGATAAAAATGCAATACTTTTGTGCATAAAATGCAACATTTTATGATGGGTTGCAGGTTTCACGTAATAATTAGTTTTCACCATAACTCATCCATATATATATATATATATATATATATATAAATAATCAGAAACATGCAATTGATATTATCTCTAAGTATTGATAAACATACAACTTGCAACGGATCAAAAGATTAAATTATCCCACATTAAGTTCAAATTGTTTGGGTATTGAATCCTAACATGTCCTCATGTATATTCTTTATTCTAATCTTAATTCTTCCATCTTAGATTTTGAATCAAAACCAATTGAATAATAAACAGGTGATCGATCAATCAATTTAGAATCTTACAATTCAAATTACATTGGGACACATACAGAGTGTTGAGCAGACAATAAGTTAGTTTATTTAATATAATAGGTCTCTATTTTTTTATTTTTATTTTTAATTTGAGAAATGGCTCAACATAAATGGAACAACCCAAAATGAAAATTGACTCATTATAAATGGGATAGAGGGAATATTTGATTGTAATATATGTGAGTGAAAAATTGGTCATATATTAAAGTATAGTTTTAAATTGTTAATTATCGAATAAATGAGTTCAATTGTCACATGGGTGAGCCCAACAAATGTATATGATATAAATAAATGGTCTAAATGTTTGATAAATTTGTGTGGGGGCATATATGCCATAAAGAGAATAGGCAAAGAGACGGTGAATGCATTAGAATGGTATGCGTGTATTCACCTAGCAATAGGGGTTAATATTCGAGACCTTTGGTCTCGAATTTGAATCTTCCGTGGCGCAATCTTTAAATTTTAATTAAGGGTTAATGTCATGAAAATACACAAACTTTGCTCCGTGTTTTATTTTTTCCCAAAACTTTTAAAATTTCGTGTAAATACACAAACTTTTCTCCGGTTCTAATTTTTCCCTAAATTAATTTTCCGGCGGAATCTGTGCTGACATGGATCATACGTGTATTTTTTACTAATCCTACGTGTTATATACGACGCCGTTCTTTCACAACATAGCAATGATGTTTCATTCTCAACATAACGCGATTTGTGAATTGTTTTAGGGTTTCTGTAGCCAGCACTTCCAGATTTCATTTGTTGAAATATACAAAATAACCTCGAGATTTTTGAAATATGGGCGACGAGATAGAGAGGGACTTCGATTGGGTGTGCTAGCGAGAACGAGGAAAGAAGCTATCAGTCGACCCACGAATCTCCAGTTTCCGATATCTCAACTATGGGCGATGGGTATGCTTTTTTCATTTATAAATTTTTTTTGGGTTAACTTTGCCCCCCACATGATTGGGTATACACGAATTTGAGTTGAATTTGAGTGAAGTGAATAAGCCCACCACCTATTTGTAGAAACGCCAAGCTGTAGAAAAAACCTTAAATTTGAAATTATCATTCTTCTGCATTTATGGATGTTTATATATGTATTCTTGTTATCTGAAATTTGAATGTTCAATATTTATTTTTGTTGCAGAAAGACATTCGTCATTTACCTTCATCATGGTGGTAATTTTAGGAGGATTGGGGGTGCTAGATTTTACTCTGGTGGCACATATCAAAGAAAAGAAGGGTTTGATCTAGACAGACTTTGTTATTTTGATGTGGTGGGTGTGGTAGAGAATCTAGGATATGAAAAATGGAATTGTATTGCTTATAACATTCCTAAAACCCTTGCATTCATTGATTTGAAAGATGATAAGGACGTAACTACAATGGTTAGAAACTTATCTAATAAATGTAGATGTATCAATATCTATGTGGATGGAGGGTTGAGAAAGGTTACAGATATTGAAAGAGGTGAACTTTCTGAAGTTGCAGCACCTAACAAAGAGGAAGAGTCTGTTAGGGAAAAGGGATTAGGGGCTGAAAAAAGGCAGAAAAGCAACATGGTAGGAAGTGAGAAAATGGATGGAAAAACGACCAAGAGCAGGGGGGGTAGGGGAGAATTTAAATTCTGCAGTTTGTGACTCTGTAGTTACAAAGATTAAGTCTGTTGATACGAAACAAAGCAAGGGAAAATCAAAAGTTCAAGTGGCTGAAAAAAGAGAGGGAAGCAAGGAGAAATCAAAAGTTGTAGTGGCTGAAAAAAGAGAGGAGAAGGGTAATACTAGTGTGAGTGGCAAGGGCATTGAGGTGGCTGAAGGTAGATTATTGAAACACGTAGAAAATTATGATGAGGATTCTGATTCTTCTGATATTTCATGTCATGATTCAGATGAAGATGATGATGCCATTGAAATTGATGATAGTCTTGGAGATGATGAATTGGGGAGTGGGGATGAGGAGTATCAGGAAGCTAGACAGAATATTGAACTGGAGAAGTTCCGGATTCCAGAAATTGTGGAAGACAGGGTAGAAGGCGAGGTTGGAGGTGCAGGCAGTGAGATGGTTATGTTTCAGACTAGTTGTGGGCTGGATATTGAAGGCAGGGAAGAAATGCACTCTGACTATTTAGATTCAGATGCAGAAGTGGACTCTGAATCAAGTTCACCTGGTGAAGATGATAATACCCCCAAAATTAAGCCTGGGAAAGTTAGATATGATCCAAAATGTGATCATAAGAAAATGAAGTTAAGTATGGGCATGAGATTTGTGGATGGGTTTCAGTGTAGAGAAGCACTTAAAACTTGGGCAATCTTGAACGGTCATCCTATCCACTTTAGGAGGGTTTCAAAAAATCAGCTTCAGGCTTATTGTGACTCACCATGCCCCTGGAAGTGTTATGGGAGTATGTTTAGGAGGCAAGCGTACTTTAAGATTAGGAAATTAGTTGAACCACATGATTGTCCCTTTAAGATAAGTAACAAACAAGCTGATTATAGGTGGATTGGAAAACAATACATGGATGTTTTCAGAGTGAGGCCTACTATGAATATTGCGGAGCTGGAATTAGATGTGAAGCAGAAATTTTCCATCCAAGTTTCAAAGGGTATATTACACAGGGCTAAGCATTATGCATTCCAGTTATTAAGGGGGACAGTGAAAGAACATTATAATTCACTTAGATCTTACATAAGTGAGTTGATAAGAGTGGATAGAGAGGGAAGATTTGAGCTTATGCTAGGGCATTGCAATGTATTCCAAGGATTGTACATAGGCTTCAGTGCCTTGAAGAAGGGCTTCATGCAAGGGTGTAGATGGATCATTGGTATAGATGGGTGTTTCTTGAAAACATATCTTAAAGGTCAACTTCTATGTGCTGTTGCCAAAGATGGCAATAACCAGATGTTTCCCATAGCATGGGCTATAGTAGGAATTGAAAATGAGGCTAATTGGACATGGTTTCTGAACATTCTTCTTGAAGAGCTTGGAATGAGAGATGGGCTGGGGCTTACATTCATAAGTGACCAGCAAAAGGTGAATATTAAGTTCATATTACCCATCTCTGCAAATTGTTACTTGAATTTTGATTTTAATATTATTTTTATATATATGATGCAGGGCTTGTTAAATGCAGTTGCGCTTGTAGCTCCATTTGCAGAACATAGGAATTGTGCACGGCATGTCTACTGCAACTGGAAGAAACAATTCAAGGGTGCAACCTTGAAGAATCTATTCTGGAGAGCAGTTAGATGCACCTACCAAGAAGAATGGAACATTGCAGTTGATGATATGAAAGCTGAAAATGCCAGAGCTTATGACAATTTCATTGAGAGGGATCCTTCAAAATTTTGTAAGGCTTTCATTTCAACTCAGTGTGTCAGTGATATGGTGGACAACAATGTGAGTGAAACTTTTAATGGGTATATTGTTAGGGCTAGAGCTAAACATATTATCCACATGTTAGAAGATATAAGGTGTGCATTGAGAGAAAAGCAGTATGTTAAATTGGAAATGATCAAGAATTTGAATGATAAAATCTGCCCTAATATCAGGAAGAAAATAGAGAAGTTAAAACAAGCAAGTATGTTCTGTAATGCAAGCTTGGGAATAGATGGAGATTTTGAGGTGAAACATCTTATCTCAAAAGATAGCTTTATAGTATCCTTGGCAAATAGGAAATGCATATGTAGGATGTGGGATATAACAGGAATACCCTGTATACATGGCCTCTCTGCAATTCATTTTATGAGGCAGGATCCTGCAGACTTCGTGCATTCCTGTTTCACTGTGGATGTGTACAAGAAAGCCTATTCATTTGGGTTGCCTGCCATTAATGGGGAGAGGATGTGGCCCAAGGCTGTTGGGTATCCTGTGGAGCCTCCAGTAGTTCGCAAGATGCCTGGAAGGCCAAAGAAGAAAAGAAAAAGAGATCAAGATGAGAAGGACCCGAAGAACCCAAACCGGCTGAGAAAGGTTGGAGTTGAAATGACCTGCCGAAATTGCGGGGAAGTAGGCCATAACCGAAGGTCCTGCCAGAAGGAGGAGGTCCAGAAACCTCACAAAGAACCAGTTACTATGTTTTTTATATTTTTAAATCTTTAATTCTTTTAGTCACCTGTACATGGTCTCCATAATATGTAATGCATGAATACAGGGGAAGAGAGGGAGGCCAAGGAAGCATCCTGTTACAGAAAGCTCTAGAAGAAAGGCTACCATTCAGCCAGAACATCCTCAAACTGAAGCTCAAGCCCTGAACAAGGTTTTTTATTTTTAAGTCTTTAATTCATTTAGTCACCTGTACATGGTCTCCATAACATATAATGCATGAATACAGAGAAAGAGAGGGAGGCCAAGGAAGCAGCCTGTTACAGAAAGCTCTAGAAAAAGGGCTACCATTCAGCCAGAACTTCCTCAAACTGAAGCTCAAGCCCTGAAAAAGGTTATTGCTAAGGAGAGAGCACAGGTATGACATCTTTTTGTTTACATTTTTATTATGAATTGAATACTATGACTAAATTATAATTTGCTATTTGTGTTGAAATCAAACTTGTAGGCTAGAAAAGGAATTGGGCGTTTGGTATGTGAAGCAACTGGAAATGCATATGTTCATGTAGGTCTTCATATCAAGTACACTTTATGATTTCTAAGCTATTATTGCATAAGAGTAAATTTGATTTAATGTTGGAATGCTTGTAGATGTCATGTGATTCTACAATTTATTATCAACCTGGACCTAGTGGAGGGAGCAGGTCATCAACCACAAGAAGTTCTACACATGCAGGAAGTTCAGAGATTCCAACTCAAGAGAGCCGAGCCAACTAGAATGTGGCTGACTGATTTTGAAGAACTTTGCCTCTTTTGACATTTCTAGTGGAAAAACCGACATTTACCCCACATGAAATTGTCAGGATTATATTACTTTGTAATATGGAGAAGGATTTGTGACAAAACAATTTGTATTCTCTGGTGCTAGGCTAGTTTTTTTTGTGAATTAAACTCAGTATTCTCTTTTGTTAAGCTAACTTTTGAATGATGTTTGATGAGACAGATATGTATTGCATTCTATTTTGAAGTTATTCTGGAATCATATATTGCTGAAAAATATTGTGTTGTTCATGCTGAAAAATATTGTGTTTGTTCATTTGGCTGCATGGCTATGGCAGACTGTTTTTAGCCTATTCTTTCTCCTTCATGCTTGTTAGTTTTGCTGCTGAAGTGCTATCTTTTTTTTCTTTTTTTTTTTCTTGTTTAATTGTTGGTTAATGTTGTTAGTTGTGCTGCTGCAGTATGTGCTTGTTCATGCACCTCTATGAACTTATTCCGATTTCAACAATACATATTCATACGTATCAGAAACTTTAGAAAAATATGTAGAGCAACAAATAGTTGATATCAGAACATACTACTTGGATTCATAACACATATACTAGCCCTACTACTTGGATTCATAAAAATGAAACATACTACAGATATACCAATATGTTACAGAGTTAATGCTCTATAACAAACTGAAACATCTTCAAAATGATCAAGCTAAGAACAGTGACAGGACCAACAACACTAGCCCTACTATTAAGAGTTCAACCACCATAATCTTCTTCTTCAATCCTTTGTTGGCACATTTCAAATCATTAACTTCAAGCTGAAGCTCTTTGATTCTTTCTTCATTTTTTTCAGAGAACTTCTTCACCTTCGAGTATTCATCAATCCACATATTAACTTTCTCCCTCTCTTCTGCTCCATTCAATGATTCAATATTCTCAAATTGAGGAGGCCTCCAAGAATCAGCCCATTTGAAGAATCCACATGCATATGGCTAAAACAAGCAATAAACACAACAAAAACTAAGTTGGCCTATTTACAGTCAAAATTCCAGAATACCGTAATCATTGCACAAAATCTCCATTGCTAATAAAACAATTGAACATTCATCCATAAAAACCAAACTAACTGCAACCTAATCAACTTCATAAAGAAAAATATAAAAAACAGACAATGAGTTATGTCGAATTAGAGAAGGTATCACCTAACCTTTGATTTAGGACAACGCAAATACCTACGATGTGGGTTATCTACAGAGTAGGAAATATCTAATACTGGCCTCAATTTACAAGCACAAATTGGATAGCTCGCGAGAGCTCTTTGCAGGAAGGCATCGTCGGATTGACTACACGAAGACATTTCTCGAACACGGTTTTCTTCTCGACTAAGTTATCTCAGTTCGCGTACGAGTTCGAGCTTTTCTTTCTTCTCCAACTCGAATGTCTTTCTTCTGCAACTCGAACGTCTCGCTCCCTCACGTTCTATCTAACCCTAAATTTATCTGGGATTTCAAATCCAATTTTAATAAAATAAATCCAAAACGACGCCGTTTTATATTGTTAAAACGACTGCGTTTCACGAGCCGGAAAAACTTAACGGCGACACACTCTCGGCGTACACGTAGGCTCCACGTCGGATCTGAATTTGGGTTAAATCAGACTTAGGGAAAAATTAAAACCGGAGAAAAGTTTGTGTATTTACACGAAATTTTGAAAGTTTTGGGAAAAAATAAAACACGGAGCAAAGTTTGTGTATTTTCGTGACATTAACCCTTTAATTAATTATGTTAAAAAAGAAAAGAAAAAAAGAAGGCACTATAACGACAAGGAGACACTAGAATGATAAGAAAGAAATATATCTTATAAGAAAATGAGATGCTAATTTTTTTTATATCATATCATTGATCTTTTAGCAATACTATAATAGTGATTTTGATGTAGCTATATTTGTATATTTATATAATTGTGACAAAATAATAGTTGTCGTAATCAAAGTGTCTGTCAGAATTAAAATCTTGTCCAATGTCTTAAACAGTTTAATGTAACTGAGACACCGATTGAGGAAAGGAAACCTTTCTACGCTGACATTCTACCCCATTATTACATGGACATGGATCAAATTAAACTTTTGTTTGGAATTATTTCAATTTTATTCTCCACGTATTTTTTTGATTGTGGCGTTTCACCAAAATGTTATGAAATATAATACTATATACTATACTATTATATACTCCGTTCTATTTAAATAGGCTTGTATATTAAATCGGGTCGTCCCATATCAATTGGTTTGTTTTCTAAAATGGAAATAATTACCTATTACTAATCATCACATCATCTACTTAGCTCTCAACACGTGTCTCAATATAATTTAAACTATTAAAGTTTAAATTATCATAACTTGCTCGTTTGTTACTGATTTTTATACCAAATTAAAGGTCTTGATATGATATTTTATTTAAGATCAGACATGCATATGTTTTTTATACATCTTATGATGCTCCAGTTTTAAAATAATAAATTTTGTATTAAAATATTAAACACTACACTCTATCTCTAAACCGACACTCTTTAAATCTCATGCCGAAATTCATCTTGGACGGAGGGAGTATTATATACTACTACTAGTATATGTTTTGTTCAATCAAATTTCACTTTTGCAGAGTACATGACGGGAATTAAATAATCATTCCACGTTTGATCGGCAAAAAAGTAAAATTAATTAAGTAATGTGATTCTTTGAAAATTAATTCCAAAAAAAAGAATTTTAGTAAATTTATTTCCAATGTTTGGTACATATAAGGAAAAGTGTCCGACAATATTTTATTTTGTTAAAAAAAATAAAAATAAAAACTAATCTTTAATTAACTAAAAAAAAAAAATCTAATAAAAAGAGTAAGTTACTATGGCACCCTTCTCCGTCACTAATATCCCTCTCTGCCGTTGTCTTCTCCTTAGTCGGCAACTACTCCAAAGTTGCAGAATATCATAATTGTTATGTGGAAAAAAAATATGCCTAATTTCTAGAGTTATATGCATAGAGCACAACAAAAACCCCAATATTCGCATTTCAAATGAAAAAAATGTCAATTACAGTGCCGTACGTATAAAAGCAGAGAGAATAAAATTTGGTTTATATTTTAAATTTGAATGGAAAAAATTCTTAGATTATTTTTTTCGTACATTCACTTACTGAACAAAGAAACAATAGGAATTCTTTTGAAATCATTGAAAAATGGAAGAACCTCAAATAGTTTTACATGAATCCATAAAAAGAAAAATTACAATTAATTAATTAATAGCCTATGTCATGACCAACAAGAGATTAAGAAAGTGAGTCTTTTTTCTTTTTTTCCCCCTTAAATTGATTTTCCGGATAAAGTCTAAAATGGAAAAAGAATGCCTAGCAAAAGTTGGGAAATAAGAAATTTAAATTCTTGTATCATTTCCTTATTCTTAAGATTCATTTTACTTTCCTTATACCCTAAACTTTAACCAAACACAATAGTTAAAATTTTGAAATCATAATACTTTCCCAACACATATTCCGGATTAACCAAACAAGCCTGATAAATTAAGCTGACCATAGTTAGGAAAAAGAAGAAACATAATTCGAACTATTTATTCATATGTTTCCGATACAGTCTTACAATTTACAGTATTTAATGCTAATAATTAATTACTTATCAATGACCGCTAAATGAGCCATTTGATGTTGTTCTAATTATGGTAGACACATTTAATGCGTCTCATCCGTTATATAAAGATGAATAATAAGGTTCCTTCTCCCTATAAATTTCATTAAATTCATTTTATTTCAAAAACATAATATTTGAGCCCTCTCAAAAATTAACAGTGGAAAGTGGGGTAATGTTTAACTAGTGGATGTATTTAAATTTCGCTTCAATTGTTGGAGGTGGATTCAATCTCTTTTTTCATTCTTTTTCTATATATTATTTTTATGATTAGTGTTCTAATCATTTTGTGTGTATTACATCTACTCTTCTTTAAGGGGAGTTTTTGTTTTGGACTCGTTTTGTAAATGATTCGAATACCACATGTATTCGTTCTAATAATATTTTTTTGACTTTTAAGAAAAAATTAGTGGGGCCAATTAGCAATTAAATGTGCATGTGTACTTAACACTTGACACAAATATCTAGAGCTTCTCTTTGTACATATGCATGTGTCCTAAAATTATCATTATTTTCGAATTATTTGGTGTCAATTCATCTTTATCCCAAGTACAAGGTATTGTCAATATATTTGACGTTTTAAATTGAAATAAAATCTGCAATTTCTTTATTTCTTTTTTCTACACCGCGCTTGAAAAAGATGCATTTATGATCGAGACCATACTTCCAAAAATAATTGAGGAAAAATTGAGAAAAAGAAAAGAGGGTATAATGAGAAAAAGATTTTCCAAACTATTAAACAAAATTATTGATTGATGATCGAATTGTACAAATCATTGTGAACATAAAAGTGATAAATAGACCCAATTATAAGATGGCACATTCAAAATTTCATGTGCCATTTGTTTCTTTGTGGGGAAAAAGAAAAAGGGTATCGATGGCTCTACTCAACAAATTGTTCATTTATTTCCCAATAATATTTTGGCTAGTATATTAATAATAGGCAACCTCAATTTCAAGCCTAACAAAAAGAAAAGCTGTTCAGTTACAGTTCATAATAAAAGCTTCCTGCACATTCTCCATATTTATATTTATATTTATATTTTGAAATTGTAAATTGTATTATGTGATTTGAGTCGTCGTCGTATATATATCAAACAAAGCAAGATTTATGATAGTCTGACCAATTTCGTTCGAATTTAAAGAAGTAAAGATGTAAAGAAATATACTCCAACTTCAAAAGACTAAATTTATTTGCTTTCTCGTTTTTTCTCGATTTTAATTCTTCATCTATTTTAAAAATTGTGCATAGAGAATAAAAATGTACCAAAGGATCGCCTTAATATTAAAATAAACAGCTTATCTTAAAATACTAAATAAGGAAGTGAAGAATAAACAAGAAAGTTTTATCGTAGATCTTAATTCTCTTTCCCTTTCACAATTTCTTTCCACTAGATGCACTTTAAAAAATAATATTCTATTTCCTCCCAACTATCTTCTCCTATTTTTTTTATTCAAGCGAGTCTATTATAATAAATGAAATGGAATAAGATAGTTGGAACGGAAGCAGTAATATATTTTTTAATAATAACGAAATATTATTATGTAAAAAAAAGATAGAGGAGATATGAAATAACAAATACTATCAAACTAGTGTATCATTAATAATTTCAACAGCCACCTCCACTTTAATCCCACAACCACCATCAACTCCCTCACTCCATGCCCTAAGCAGAGAAGGTAAAAACAAGTAATTATAAATTTAAGAGTAATTAAATAGTCATAAACTCTATCGGAACGGCGGACGATGGCGGAGATCGAGCAACGCCACCGCCGCATGGAAAAATTTCGGCCATCAAGGTGGCGCCCAATCTAATGGGACTCACAGCCTAAATGGATTTTTATTTATCAATAGGACAAAAACACGTGATTAGAGGGTTAATTGGCGGATTGAGATTCTGGAATTTCCTTTTAGGTTTTTTTCCCGACATGTATGCACATTTACCCATGAGTACACTTAACGTGCTCACAGCCGACGTGCCGGTGTCATGTTAATAATTTTTTTACATAAGGTGCGGTTCTTTTTAGTAGGGTTAACATTCTTTGTATTGAACTTTCTCTGTATTGAGTGAGAATGGGCCCCACCAACTCATTACTTTCCGGGTAATTCTATCCACAACCCCCATTTTACTCCCCATAGCCCCCACCTATTAAAATAAATTAAAAATAATATTGATTTTACTAATTTAACCTTTAACCTTTAAATTAAGATAATAATTAATTAATACTAACAACATAACCCCCAAGCAGCCGTCCACAACCCCCACTACGGTAGTTCTATCCCCACAACCTCTAAAGAAAGCTTTACCTCATACAACCCCCAGTTCCCGAGCTTGTTGAGCTTCAGTGATGATTACCTGTGCAAAAAACCCTCGTCTACTGCACTTTGAAAAGGAGCAAATTGCAGAATCAATTCTTTCCCTTCTTCCCCCGCACTCGACGATATTAAATCCTACACTTCTCCTTGAGTTGATAACCCAAATACTATTGATACTACTCGATCGGTGAATTGCACGTCCCTCTTTCATGGCTGTTCGAGTGGCGATATTGCGAACAACAGAGACATGGACCTCCATCGGCGCTGTTACCGCCGGTGAGACAACTTGAGGGTGAATATTTATATTTTGGTTGTCCTCGATGGCTGCCATTTTCGCTCTGTTCGGGCCTTCAGCCTTCAAAAATAATCACAACCGAGTTCCAAATCAGAATGAGGGGAATGAAATGGCCATTCTTGAGCTAATATTGAGGCCCTGAACTTGTTCGATAAAATGCTTGAAAGGAATGATGGTGTGTTCTTAAAGAAGTGATCATTTTCTTTATAAAAATTCCATGCGATGATATGAGGAAGTGGGACCGAGGGATAGCACGATGGAGGGTGACGTCGAGATGGCGGCGGCAGCGGAAGAAGGAGCACCTGGATGATACAAAGAAGAGGCTGAAGGAGATGGAGGATGAAGCTGCCGCTCTTCAGAAAACGCAGGCGAAAGTCGAGAAGGAAATGGGCACAATTCAAGCAGATCCTGTTGCAGCTGCATCTAATTAGACAAATAGAGAATAAGTGGATGCTCGGTCGGTCTTTGTTGGCAATATAGATTATGCATGCATCCCGGAGGAAGTGCAGCAGCATTTCCAATCTTGTGGAATTGTGAATAGGGTAATATATGATGAATGTGTCGCTCCTCTTGTTGATGGTTTAATTCATGATTTGTACTTGCCTATGGCCAAGTAAGTAATTTGGCTTTACCATGTACTCGAAAGTGGAGCAATGAAAGATTACACTTGAGTTTTTTTTTTTGAACAACACTTGAGTTTTTTTATTAGAGCATCTTTTACAAAATTACAGAATATAATATTGCAAATTTATGTGGTTAGTTTTTTATGAGAAAGGTAGTGCCTTTTCTGGTGGTTATTTTATGAGGAATGCAACATATGATTTATTTTTTGAGACAATTCAAGATATAACTTGAAAAGAAACATAATCAAATCAAGAAAAGATGAAATTTTATTTGATAGGGAGACCGAAATGAAATAGTATAATGTTTTCCTAATCACATCTTGCCTCTAGTAATGAAAACATAAATACATATCATATACTGTCTAAATTAATCATCTCCCGACTTCCAGAATTCGACTTCATTGAAATTATTGTTTCGAAGTCTTTGATGCGCGGCAATAATTGAGTATCCCACCCATCAGCAGATTCAAGTCGATAACGTCTCCAATTAGGAACAATAGGAGGTATTGGTGCAGCATGATCCAACAACACCTACAAAAAAAAAAAAAACCAACGTCATAAGAATAATTGTGACAATATATTATTTGAGAAAAAGTTCCAAATACCTGTACAAAATGATTGTCATTTACGAAACCAATCGTTATCATCCTCTGTTGCAATTGTGGTGGTGGATTAGATCGTAGAGGAAGATATGTTAAACATTGTTGTTTAGAGATATGAACCAGTACTATATTATACCTCGTGGCAACCAAATGGCCCATATCAGGCAAAATCATCCAATGTTTCCTTGGGGCTGGAACTTTATAATATGATAAACTATCCAACAATTCAGAAACAATTTTCAATCCAAAGAACTTGACATAGTAAGAATGATATCTGCATAGTTCATCAACTAAGTCTTCTCGAATTGTTTTCCAATAATCTTCACCAGAACCAAGCAGGCCAGCAATTGCACGAAAACCACAATGTTCGTCTGATTCTACATCAACTATACTGCGCACATGTGGTTGCATGTATAGTGGAAAAGAATCCAAATGATGCATCGTGCTGGATCTCTTTACAGCAAGTTTCCGTCGCTTTTCAGGTAAAATTGATTTTTCAAAAAGTTTTGGTTCATGCTTGGAAACCGCTGACTCAACAATTTCAAAAAATGACGGGTCACGACGAGTTGAATGAATCTTCTTTAGCGAACGACGACCCTTCGTTTTAGACTTTTCTCTTGGCGGAACAAGGAATGTTGTTGTTGGATTTCCAAGCTCTCTTAACTTTCTTTTCAACATTAACTTACCTGTTATGTTAGAAGCATGGAAGAGCGACCATATTGTATTAATCTCATCATCAATGCTTACCTCAAATGAGTCAGAGCTAAGTTGAGATTCTTTTAAATCCAACTTCAACCAATGAGGATGAATAGCTGAAAGAGAAATGGGAGAAAAATCTCTTGAACACTCAGCAATCTCATGTTCACAAGGCAACCCATGTGTACTTTTGAGAACACACTTGCATGAGATAATATCAACTCCTATATCATTAGATCTTTTAGACTCATTATGAATCATATTTAGAGCTTTTCTCGAAACCAATCCTCGCAATTCTTTAAATAATTATGGCTTGAATTTATGTTCAACCACATTCAGACTATGCTCAAACGAAGCTCTAATTTCGGTGTGTTGCAACTCAATCAAAGAGTTAATAACCTTCCAAGAACTTTCAAAATCACCTTGAGATGAACCAAGACATTTCTTCAATTTTGCATGCGCACTCTCAGCTCTATATACAAGTAACAAAAAAATGAATAATTTATCCATGTTACAAAAAAATAAAATAAATAAATGACACAAAACTAGAATAAAATAATTACCTAATAGTCGTCAAATTCCAAAGTGCATGATTTTGTCTGTCCAGGCTGCTACAAATTGTTCTTTATATGGCGTCAACCATGTATTCTTGACATATTTTAGAACTCTCGAATAATCTTTGTAATTATTTTCAGGAGATTCTAAATTTCGAGTGTATTTATCTTTCGATGAGGAAAACATAAGCTCTTGCCAAGCTGCAATAAATGCATCAGATTTTTTTTTTGCATTTGAACAATTTTCTTGAATGAGCAAGCACATTTTTCATGATATGAAACTTACATAAAAGATTTTTCGCACCAGGAAAAACTCTTTTAATAGAATTCATCAGAGCCAAGTCTCTATCAGTTAAAATTACTGAAGGCATTACATCTGCTTTCATAAGACCCTTTAGCTTCTCCATTGCCCATGTATAGTTTTCTTCACGCTCTTTCTCCATGTAAACAAATGCTACGGAAAAAGTGAGATATGTAGATGTTACACCAACTATCTCTAATAACGGGAGACCATATCTATTAGTTTTGTAAGTACAATCCGTAATCAAAACTAATAGAAAGTCATGTAGAATATCCACAGATGAAGAATGTGCCCAAAACAAGTCTTTGATGCAGTCGGTCAAACAGTTGCTCCTATGTCATTCCACATACTTATACTCATTCAACTTTCTCATAAGTTGTTGAATTTGTGATCTGCCAGCCTTTTCAACAATTCTGTGCTTTTGGCAAGCATTGTATATCGTTTTCATTGTAGACACATTCTTCGGATTCTTCTCTTTTATGGCCATAAGTATATTTCTTGGTCTAATTTGATTCTTTGTAAAGTCAAACAATAAAGTTTTTTCTTCCTCATTTAATCTCCCCACAACTGAGTGACCCTCGAGTTGCTCTGCAGGTGGATGATTATGAGACTCACATACGATTTTCACAAGCCAATCATCACCATTATTTAATTTCACTCCTTGTAATTTGAATGGACAATCAATCTTTCTTGTACCGGTCCCACTACGAGACATTTTGTCAATACTAGCAATGTCCTTAGGAGTTCTATAGGTTCCACCACGCTCACAACCAAGTCGCAATCTAGCTTTTTTCCCACCCTTTTGAGGTTGAGAAGCTGAAATTACGATGATGTATCCTAATCTCTTTCCAGTTTCTCTCGCCCATTCAACTAATTCTTCTTTACTATTAAAGACCTGTGACATAAAATTTTAATTATATATATATATATATATATATATATATGTGTGTGTGTTATTTATGTTAACTAAATTTCAACTTACTTTATTAGTAGAAAAGGCACTAGTAGAATCTAACGACTTTACTTCATCATCATAATCATCAACCTGTTATTCGTAAAAATAAGATCATGGTGAAATAATTCTGAAAATATGAGAGGAAATTTTACACTAAATTCTAAGATTACCATATGACAACAGTACTAAGTGTATATATACAAAGATGTTATGTACTGCAACAGTACTGATATTATGTCTTATGTTGATGTTATATTTGTTTGAAAACAATATTATACTTATATAAGTAGCTTTACAACAAGCACGCATATACATAAATACAAAAAAGGTGAATATGCTATATTAAAAGATGAAGTGATGTTAAAGTAAAAATTACCTCATTATCGATAACCCTACATAGAAATAAGAAGGAAAAATATTAACACCTAGATTGATTCTTCTACTATTAAACTAGATAGACAAAGTAATAAATTTTGACATAATTATAAACGAAATTGCATTACTGTTGAATTAAGAAAGACACTTAACTTTTTAAAACAAAGCTCCTGTTCATTAACTCCTGCAATGATCTGATCCTTTACTTAACAATGCTAAAGTCTCATATTTTCTATTGTATCTTAGGAATTAATTGGGAAGTCTAAGGAAGTTGAATTCAATGTAATGGTCAACATCAACTAATGATTAAGAGGTCTGAGCCATTAATTATGTGAGATCGAATAAAACATAAAGCATCTACGAATAGGATACCTTCTCAAAAAAATCTAAGAACATGTTAATATTGTATACTTATATTATATATATGCAGATTTGATTAATTTTCGGATCCACCTATAATAGAAATTGTTGAAGATCATGGCATCATCAATCAATTAAATTGCCTCCAACTAATATTGTTGTAAATAACAAATTTGATTGAACACAAAGTAGTTGAACATACTCTATTGCGTCTACTGAGCATGAGGTCATTGGACTGTGTTCTTCATGGTTTCGTTCTTCCATATTCAAGAGCATAATCATTGTAGTGGGGGCTGTGGACGGCTGCTTGGGGGGTTATGTTGTTAGTATTAATTAATTATCTTAATATCAAGATTAAAGGCTAAATTAGTAAAATTAATATTAATTTTAATTTATTTTAATAGATAGGGGCTGTGGGGAGTAAAATGGGGGTTGTGGATAGAATTACCCTTACTTTCCTGGCCCAGCTGATGTGGATTGGCCCAAAGTGATAACAATATATACGAACTCAATTAGCCCAGCCACTAAACCTTATCTTTCGGTAGAGCTGTCAAACCCCCTATTTGAGCAGATATGGGCCTCTAATAGGCCCGAAGGAATTTTGGTTTGGGTCAACTCAATTCAAAATGGTCTAAAGCCTGGTGGACTCGGGCCAGTTTGGCCCGAGTATCACTGCTCTTATGTTTTCTATCGTACTATGGTGTTGTGCACCATTGCAAATTTTGATATTTTAGACTTTGGACATCAATTACATTTGCAGCTGGTTTGATTGAAAGTATAAAATAATGATGATTGGTATAAAGTACGTGCTACTTTGTTTGATTAGAAACTGTGTAGCATTTATAACTCGTTGTAAAAAGCTGTAGTTGTGAAAATTTTAGTTAGTTAATTGATTATATATTCTATTATTGTGGCTGATATTACATACTCCCTTGGTCTTGGTCTGAAATTGATATATTTCTTTATTTTATACAGTAAAACCTCTATAAATTAATAACCTTAGGACCATGAAATTTTATTAATTTAGAGAGATATTAATATATCGATAAATTAATATTTTATTAATTAAAAGAGAGACTTTTTTGAATTCAGCAAATTTAGTACAAATGTATTGAAAATAAATGAATTCATATATATTTTATTGATTATATTCATGCATCAACTAATTCTTTGTAACTAATTAAATATATTCATGTATTTATCAATTCAACGTAAGCATATTCATTGGAATTATTTATATATACATGTATACATTAATTTGTTGCACTTAAATAACTATTATAGCCAATTAAATACATTCATGCATGATGAATGAAACATATACTTCATCCGTCTCAGTTCAATTGTCTCATATTTTGAACATATGTAAGATATAAAATAATAAAATGAGACTATTTGAACTGAGATAGAGGAACTAATATATAAATCTCAATATATAAATAAAATAATTTATAACACCAACCATGCCTTCTCATCTAAAAGGCATCGCAAAATCATTCATAAATGATCAAATGCGTAAAACATTATGTAAGTATAAGAGAGATCATCTCACATGCACTCAAAAGATTTACAAGAGTGAGTTGATGAAAAATATCGTTCAAAAGTTAGTTAATGTACAATATCAAACACTCTCAAGAAACCAAGTAACAATAGATTCATATTTTAGCAAATTACTAGAATATTTATAATTGTATATTTATGAATTATTAATTTAGAGTTTTAATGGGACCTAATATTTATAAAGGGATTTTCCGAATACTATTATTTTATTATCTTATCGAATTCGATGATTTTTTACAAAGGCCCAAGTCGGGATCGGAAGATTTTATTATTTTAGAGAAGTTATTAATTTATAGAGTATTAATTTATAGAGTATTAATTTATAGAGATTTTACTCTACTTCACATATTCAAGAAACATTTCAACTTCGTTGGGATGGAGGGAGTACCAAACTTCATACTAAAACCTTATTTTATACGCACTTTTGCCTCAAGCTTGCCAGGCAGGCGGCAGGCCCAGTCCGAGCATTTGATAGCTCTAATCTTTCGTATGTATGGTACTATAGTGTTGTGCTAACATTTGCAAGACTTATTTTATAGACTTGGGGCATCAATTATTCCTGTAGCTTTGATGAAACTACTACCTCTATCCCATATAGTTAGTCTATTTTGCTTTATTGACTTTTACGGCACGCGTTTCCACCGAAACCTAGTACGAGTTTTAAAATATAATTTTGAAGTATCATTTTTTTACAGGATACTATGACAAAAATGATACTTCAAAATTATATTTTAAAACCCGTACTAGTTTTTGGTGGAAACGCGTGCCGGAAAAGTCAATAAAACAAAGTTGACTAACTATATGGGATGAAGGTAGTATAAGACATTTTCATTTTCATAAAGTTCAAATTAAAGTGCAAGTATTTAACCACGGAAGAAACTTTTGTTATAAGAAAAACTAAGCACTTTCAAGTTTCAATACTATAAACAAATCACTACTATTGTTCAAAAAGCCACAACCACACACACACACACAAATATACACAACGTCTATAAGTAAAAAGTTGATAGAGGAGAGGCAATCACCAGCCTTATTTAGCAAAAATTAATCACATTAGCATTAGCTATAAATAGTAGTATTACTGTTACAGTACACTACTCGCTCACTTTGTACTGATAATATTTGTACTCGAACTGCAAATCCTGCCTCCACCATTGATGGATCACGTGAGCTTCCCTGAAGCTCGCCGACGCCGCGCCGTTGATCGTGAGGTAAGCAGAAGGCAGAAGATGCACCGCTTCGGAGTCCGTTTTCCCTCTCGCCACCGCCAATATATCCCTAATCGAGTGCTTCGTCGCCAGCCTCCCGATTTTCCTCGCCCTCGGACCCATCGCCTCCATATCCTCCCTGTGCTTGAAGTACCCGACGTATTCCGAGCAGATCGGGTCCGACGAGTTGAGGAACAGGTACGGTACCCACGCCGCCAGCACGGCGAACGGATCCGCCTCCTTCCCCTTTCCCTTCCCCCTAGGGCTCACCGCCGCGGCCACGCCAGCTGTCAGCACGCTATTGGCGAACCTGAGGCCCGATTTGAGCTTCTCGTTTTGATCCGCTCGATGTGCGGGGAGGCGAAGGGCGGGTTGAATAGGTAGGTCTCGAGGTGAGATCCGGATTTCACCAGCGTCTTCCCAAGGAGGAGGGCGATGGAGGATCCGAGGGCGTGGCCGGTGAGCCAGACGGTCCCGCCGGCGGCGGCCGCGGCGTGGAGGAGGCGGGAGGCGGCGTCGAGGGCGATCTGGAAGCGGGGGCTGTTGTGGAGGTTGTTGATGATGAGCTGGAGGTTGAGGCGGTGGTCCTGCTCCTTGTTCCCCTTGTTGGCGTTGATGGTGCCGCGGAAGGCGATGACGTAGCGCTGCGGGGTCTTGGCGGCGGCGTCGTGGTCGGGCGGTGGGGGATCGAGCTCGTAGATGGCGCCGAAGATGGAGGAGTCGACGTTGTCGATGAGGAGGTGGATTAATTTGAAGTCGAAGAACTGCCACCACGGAGGGGCGACGGAGTCGGGGCCTTGACGGTTGTGGCGGCGGTCGGATTCGAGGCAGTAGACCCCCTGCACTAGGCTGGCCGTCACGGATCTTCTGTGGTGTGAGTTGTTCCTGCCGCCATAGCTCTTTAGTTTCAATTGTATATATACAGTATCAAGGTTTCTATCTTTACACAATCCGTTTCAAAATGGGTAGCCAAACTACACTTTTCAACATGTTGCAAATTAAAATCATTCCCAAATTGATGGTGATTGCTCCAAATTGCAACAAATTGGAAAGTGTGTATTGGCTATAATTTTGCCACATTGAAATCGATGGGTATTATAACTAAACTATACACAAAGACTAAGTACTCTCTCCTAACTATGTCCCAATGAATATGAGACATTTTATTATTTTATATTTTATATATATATTCAATATATTCAGCAAATGCAGAGAAAGTATTACTTATGGGTGCTTGGTATGATGTAATGAAATGAAGTGAATGAAATGGAGGTAAAATGATGTATAAATTTGTACATCATTTCTACCTCCATTCCATCACACCTCATTCCATTCCATCATACCAAGCACCACCTTACGGTATGGTCTACAATTGAACGTGATGACAAGGAGGAGACGAGCGGGTTCTTACCAATCGACATCGGTGAGAAACGATGGACCGCTGAGACTGAAAATCTCCTTGGCGTCCGCAGCAACAATTGGATTAATCGGGGCCTGAATGAGCTGCATGTTGGCCTCATTGAAGCTGCACACATTTTAGAAACACGACATTCTAAACAAAAAATTGCACTAAGGACTCCTAATTATACAACAAAAATAGGTTGATTTGTCTGTGCTATATAATAGTCTATAGAAAAGTAAGTCGACTTGTTCTCTTTCATTTCATGCCTAGTTTTCTTCGAGATCTAGCTTGTTTACACAATTCAATAGCAAATGACAGGATTACTATTTACTACCCATCAGAAAACAAAGGCTGTTCTCATTCATACGTTGATTGCACATTTATGAAATCTAAAGACAAATGCTGCCCCCCCCCCCCCAAAAAAAGGGTCTGAATAATGAAGCTCAGGCCGAATCAACGACGACGAATCGAAGTAGTTCAAGAGTTCATACAGATGCCGAAACTAATCACCGGAATAAAATTTTGAAGCCCAAATAAAAATGAGAAGTTTACCTTAAGGATGATCTGTTCATCTTGTGGAGGACAGGTTATGATAGTCAAAGTAAGTTGTTATGATAATAAGTTGAGGATGTACATAAAGAGACAGGTTTAAAGAAAGTCAAGCTTGGCTAATAAACAAAATCAAGTTGCTAATAATGGAAATTAATATTAGTTATATTAATGCAGACGAAAGTCAATGGAAGTTTTGAGATTACAATATTTCCAATTGTATTAAAAAAATACTATGAATCATGGATTTTGTATAATTTATTTTATTTTTCTCCCAAATACTCGTTTGGAATTTCGACTCAGTCAATCCCAGCCTGCATGGCAGATCTTCAACACAAATATATTACACCCACGAAGGCATCCAAAATTGTAGTTATAAACGGAGTACTATAGTAAGTGGTCAATAATAGTAGTAGTTATTTTTTTTTTATCTGACAAATGTTATATGTTAGATTAGTTGTTAGTACATCAAGTTCCCAAAAAAACTCTAAGATATCCGCAAGCTACTTTATATCTCCCTTAAATTTGTTCCTAAAGGGAATCGAACCTGGGTCACTCATTAAAGAGAGGAGCCCAGTGGCCAGGTGCGCTAAGTCACCTGGTTAATAGTAGTAGTTATTTTAGTTGATCTTTTTGGCACTTTGTTTTTTTTTTTTTTTTATTATTATTTTTTTTTTTTAACATAAGTAGTACAAATCACGTTCATTTGTTATGATAACAGTACTCACATTAATGATTTTTTTTATTTATAATTTAATTTTTTTTAGTAAAATTTATTTTTATAAGGTATCACCACGTCAACCGTTGACACGTATACCCACAGCAGGTAGGAAGCATTCATCGTCTGCTCAAGCAATATCTATATCTGATAGGATGTGGCCCAGAAGAAATAGAAGTGAAGCCCAATATCAAGCCCAATATCAAGCCCAAGAGAAATTAGGGTTAGAGTTATTTAAATCCTCTATAAATAGAGGAAAGAAACCTTGTAAAAAGGGGGACGACGGAAAGTATTCGAATAAAATTCATACTCTTGCTCCGTGGACGTAGATCTCACAAAAGATCGAACCACGTAATTTTTTGGTGTTCTTTTACATTCACGCTTTTTAATTTCCCCAAGAAAATCAAGATCCAACAATATCCAAAATGAATTTTTATAGAGAAGAAATAATGAATTATGGAATTGAATTATAAGGCTACTAAAGAACACTCTCTTTAGCATGGATCTATACAAACGTTAACTTCTTTCAACCTTAAATCATATAGCATTGGCTATTCATTCCATATTTTGATTAATTGATCAAAGAGAACCAACCAAAAAAAGAAAAAATATGAAATGAAATGAAAATAAAACAACTGTCGGTCTTCACTTGAGTTGGTAGTATTTGTAGTCGAACTGCAAATCCTGCCTCCACCATTGATATAGCCCATGAGCTTCCCTAAAATGCTCCAATGGCGTAACGTTGATTGTGAGATAAGCAGACGGAATCAGATGCACCGCCTCACTCTCCTGCCCCGCAGCGCACGACAGGATCGTCCCGATCGAATTCTTCGTAGCGAGCCTCCCAATTCTCCCAGCCCCAATCGCCTCCATATCCTCCCTGTGCTTGAAATACCCAACGTACTCCATTGAAATCGGATCCGAAGGATTGATGAACAGGTACGGGATCCACGTCGACAGCACCTCGAACGGATCGGCTTCAACATCCTTGTTCTTCTTCCCGCCGGCGAATTCCGCCGCCGCGGCGAATCCGGCGGTGATGACGCTGTTCATCAGCCTAACGCCGAGCTTGATCTTGTCGTTCCCGAGGCGTTCGATTGGGGGAGAAATGAAGGGCGAATTGAAGAGGTAGGTCTCGAGGTGGATCCCGAATTGCTTCACCATTTCTCTACCCACGACCAGCGCCATCGAAGATCCGAGCGAGTGGCCGGCGAGCCAGACGTTTCCGGCGCCGACGTGCGTCACGATCTGGGCGGCGGTCTCGATCCCGATCTGGAAGCGGCTGCTGCTCTGGAGATTGTTGATGACGAGGTGGAGATCGAGCTTGAAATCCTCCTCGCGGTTGCCGGCTTTAGGGATTGTGCCGCGGAAGGCGACGACGTAGTGCGGGGGCCGCTGGTGGTGGAGGCAGTGGGGGAAATCGACGAATTCGAGGACGGCGCCGAAGATGGAGAGGTCGTGGTTGTCGACGAGGATCTGGACTAGTTTGAAGTTGAAGTGCTCCCACCACGGCGGCGCTAGGGCTTGCGCGCCTTGGCGATTCTCGCGGCGGTCGCGCTCGAGCGAGTAGACGCCTTGAACTAAGCTCGCCGCCACGGATCTTCTCTGGTGTGAATTGCTCCTGCCATTGTAAGGTACAAACCTCTTCACCTCTTTCTTTTTTATTTATTTATATATATTTTTATAATGAATTATTTTCCTCTTTTACCTCCATTTTTGAAAAAGAAATATTTTCAAAAACTCAACCTAGAAATTAGAATGTGGTTCTTACCAATCAACATTAATGAGAAATGAAGGTCCATGGTGGCTGAAAATTTCCATCTCAGACTCAGCGTCCATCGCTGCTTGTGAATCTGCAAACTGCACAAATTTTATGAAATTAATCTACCATTCTCTTCCTCTACTAAGTTTAGAAACCAAAAAATAAAAAAATAAAAAAAATGGAAGATGTTTCAAACTGCTTACATGAATAAATTGGCTAAAATTCAGTCGAGCACAAAAGTTGGTGAGTTGACTTACTGTGCACTCTACAATTTCAGGCCTATTTTTCTTCATGATCCATCTCATTTTCACATTTCATAAACAATGGCAGTAAACGAATAAATTCTAAAACATTTTTTTTTTTAAAGATTGGTTTTATATCTAGCCGCATAAAAACAAAACGATGAATAAGTTGCAGAATTATGCAGAAAGTAAATTCGAGCAGATAAAATTTACCTAAACAGAGTTCAGAAGTTGGTCTCCAGGAAAGAGAAGTCTTGAATCTATTTTTGGCATTGATTTCTTGAAAAATATGTGCATAAATATATAAGCGAAAGAGACCAACAATTAAATTATTAAAAGTTTTTATTATTATTATTTTTTTTTAAAAGGCCAAGTTGGTCGCAGGTCAAGTTGTAGTAATTTATTTACTCTGGTAAAGTCAATGCGTATTGGCGTTCGAGGAACAACACAACCTGTTTAATTTTACTAAGAATAATTTGAAATTTTACACTAAATAAAATTTTGGAGTATAAAATTTCCCTCCAATAATCACAACATGTACAGTTGTATAATTGTGTAGTGGTCGGTAAATTCTATGGTACAGCACTAAATTTGTGTGGAAAATATTTACTCCCTCCGTCCCATTTAAACAGACCTATTTATTTTTGGCACGAGATTTTAGGAGAGTGTGTGTAAAGATAAAGTATAGTGTTTAATATTTTAATGTCAATTTCATTGTTTTGAAATTAAATCATCATAAATGCATCAAAATATATTGATGTCTGATCTTAAATGAAAGATCGTATCAAGACCTTTAATTTGATATAAAAATCATAAAAATCGGAGAACAAACGAGCAAGTTATGATAGTTTAAACTTTTAGAATTTAAATTATATTGGGATACGTGCTGAGAAGTGAGTGGATGATAGAATGATTAATAGTGGGTAATTCTTTCCCTATTAGAAAACTGACATATTCTAATGGGACGTCCCAAATAGAAAAACTGACATATTCTAATAGGACGGAGGGAGTAATATATATTGGCAACCATATTTATCAATAAATTTTATATCGACAAAGTAATTTTTACATATATGTATACTTGATGAATTGGATTCAAATGCCAACAACATATATATATAAAATTACTTTACATATATAAAATTTGTTGGCAAATATAATTGCTGATATAAATTAAATTTTCTGCTGACAAATTTTGTGCGGTGCACCGTATAATTTACCGTAGTGGACCTGTTCGCTAATGAAATTATGAAGATGAAGTCAACGAGTTTGGTCGAATATTCTTTTGTACGGATTCATAACAGATGCTTTTTAAAATAAAAGTAATAATTATAATTATTAAGATGAATGTGAATATTATATAGAGCAAAAATGGCAAGTATTAACGCATCAGAGGACAGTGAGCAAGTTGTATCTTTATTTTATTTTTTATTTTTTAAATGTTTATCCAAGTTGTTTCTTGAGACATGGAATTGGCTTTGCTCTTTGAGAATTAAGAATGACTCGAGATCAGTTGGCTGGCCAATGGCCAATGATATATTTTTTAATTAATTTAAGTAATTTAACTAAATTTACATAAGAAGTACAAAGCAAATTGGTAAATTGACGTTGATTAATTAACTAATGTTTACAATTTGACAAAACACAATTGAGCCACTTCCACGTAGTTGCAAGCATCAGAAAACTGTATCCTTATACTATTTTATAAAGGATTACCATAAAAGAAGGAAGTATGTATTAATTGGATGAACAAGCAAAAGTGTTTTTCAACTTATATAATGTGTTATTACTATGCTCCGTCCCGAACCAAATGTAACTCTTCTGTTGAATATGTGAGATAAGTAACACTAAATGGCATATTCGGAATTAACTGCCCATAATGTGGAAACTGCAAGTATATTTGATCTAGCTATTTTTATATGCCTTTTGCATTGTATTTAAAATTAATATATCAAATGTATTGCAAAGTTGTGATTTTGTACGATGAAAAGAATTAGATAACTAAAAGTTTTTCTGTTTTTTTTTTTTTTTCCTTCTTGATTTCTCTTTCTAGTATTTTATCCATTTATTTTAATTCTAAAAAGCATGCTTTATTCTGGGGAATCGTTCAAAATTGTGTGTGGAAATCTGAATTTTAATCTCGGTGATCACGTATAATGTGTATTGATCTGAATCATAATATAATTCAAATAAGCAACAAATAATAATATTTCATCTCCTCAAAAAACAAAATATAGCATTTGGCATTGTTGTGTTGGATGTTCATTTTTACAGAGGGAAAGTGGAGCAGGATGCTCAGAGCTTTAGCTGAGCTACTCAAGTCTTCACTTGTGCTGGTAATACTTGTAGTCGAACACCAAATCCTGCCTCCACCATTGATGAATCCCATGAGCTTCCTTAAAATCCCTCGAAGGCGTAACATTCACAGTCAAATAAGCAGACGGAATCAGATGCACTGCTTCACACTCCTTCCTCCCTGCAGCGGACAACACAACGCTCCCGATCGAATGCTTCGTCGCGATCCTCCCGATCCTCCCTGCTCCGATCGCCTCCATATCCTCCCTATGCTTGAAGTAACCGCTATACTCAGAACAGATCGGATCCGACGGATTGATGAACAAGTACGGGATCCACGAAGACAGTATGCTGAAATGATCATCCTCTTTTATTTTATTGTTATTATTCCTCCTGTCGGCGTAGTCCACGGCAGCAGCCAGTCCGGCGGTGAGGACGCTATTCGCCAGCCTGAGCCCGAGCCTGAGCTTGTCGTTGGCGAGGCGTTGGATCGGGGGGGAGGCGAAGGGCGGGTTGAACAAGTAGGTCTCGAGGTGGACCCCGCTGTGCTTCGCCATCTCCCTCCCTGCAAGCAGTGCCAGGGAGGACCCCAGCGAGTGCCCCGCGACCCAGACGTTCGCGGGGCCCGCATGGTGGACGACGCCGCGGACGGCGTCGATCCCGATCTGGAAGCGGCTGCTGTTGTGGAGGTTGTTTATGATGAGGTGGAGGTTGAGCTTGAAGTCCTCCTCCCTGTTCCCAGTCTTGTTAATCGTGCCCCGGAAGGCGATCACGTACCGGGGCGGCCTCTGGCCGGTGTTGAGGTAGTGGTGGAAGTGGAGGTACTCGTAGACGGCGCCGAAGTGGGAGACGTCGTGGCTGTCGACGAGGATCTGGACGAGCTTGAAGTTTAAGGAATGCCACCAGGGTGGAGCCAGGGCGTGAGGGCCGTGCCGACCGCCGCGGCGGTCGCGTTCGAGGGTGTAGACGCCTTGGACTAGGCTGGCGGCGACGGATCTTCTGTGGTGCGAGTTGTTCCTGTTTTTGAATCTGTTTAAACACTTTTGATCTGTCTCTAGAAAAGTGAAAGCAGAATGTGGTGTTAATTAATTACCAGTCGAGAGCAGTGAGGAATGAAGGTCCAGTGAGGCTGAAAATCTCCCTCTCGGACGCCATTGCTGAATAGAAGAATGCTGCACAAATTCATCTCATTCATTTCTACTTGGTTTAATTATACTATTCAAGAGAAAACACGTTATTTTTAGCAGAGTAATGAATCTATTTTATTTTATTTTTTAAAGTAAAATTTGTGAGTTGACTTGAATTTTCCCCCATTTTAGGCCCAGATTTCTTCAAGATCCATATCGTTTCACATTTCAAAAACTATGGCAAGAACTAACAATCCGAGAACAAAGTATTTTTTTTCTTTTCTTTTCTAATTAGATTGCTGATAAAATCTCTAGCCACATAAATGAACAGGTTGCATCTTTAGTTTCACAATAGGGCGAAATTAATAAATTTAAAGCATATGAAAATTACCTCAATCGGAATCCAGCAAGATAAGTCTTGAATCTTTTCTTAGCATTCGGAAAAGAAGGTAGGTCAGTGCGTGCGAAGAGAGAGAAACTCTGGAAAATGCAAAAGCTTTTTTTTTTTTTGTTTTTTTTTAAAGAAGTTGGTCGTTTATTTATTTTTGAACAATGTCAACGGTAACCAGAGTTCCATACACAACCTATAAATTGAATATATGTGAGATATAAAATAATAAAATTGGAGTGAGCAAATGTAGTATGAGTAACGCTTCCCTACCCACCGTGGTCATGCTTAATATATCCATGGTTGATGTGACAACATTATATTTACGGAAAAAATTAATTAGTATACCTTATAAAAATAAACGCCACCAAACAAAATTAAACCCTATCAAGGCAGTGCTACGTCAGCCTTGGACTCATTAAGTGTGCCCACGATAGATAGATGAACATTTCTAGAGATAGTAATACCAGTTAATCAAATTATATATATATATTTTCCCTCCAATAGGAAAGTAACTAGTTTAACCTTATGAATTTATCACGACCTTAAACGCTAATGAAAACAAAGTCAATGTGTTGGTTGGTGATTTCTTTGACCAATTCATTTAAGATTAAGAAAATTAAGCTGTATGTACACCAAACTCCGCAAATGAATGAGGAAAATAAGTTCTCATATTTTACTATGTCTTATCTATATCTCTATACATTACAGTAGCTGCAAAATAAGAATAAATAATCAACAAGGAATAGAAATATCATCATTCAAGGCTAAATCAAACCACAGCTAAGCACTCCCCAAATTCATACCATACCAAATCGAAGCCCGTCTCACCATCTTCCTTGTAGTACGGTCGGCTTCTTAAATCAACGAGCTCCTCGCTGCTTTTGTCGACGAAACTGTAAACACTTATCTTCCCACACATATGATACACTAAACTGCATGATCCCTCAATGAATCTCAATTGAGGAGGACGACTCCAAGGAGAGGGAGAGGTAAGTTGATGCTGAGAGATTACTTCGTTGTACTTCAGAAGCCACCAACAACGATCATCGTCCACATGCAACTCAAACAGCATGATTGATTGACATTTGTTGTTGGAGACCAATCTTGATTGGTAGAGATGACCATTTGACTCCTCGAGACGGTCATAAGCGAATCCACCTAGATCTTCGTCCCGGTTAGGTGGATAGTCGGGTGGGGAGAAAGTTTTGAATTCATTCTTCGCAATATTATAGTAGCAAAGCTCAAAATCGATGTCCCAGTAGATGGAGCCGTTTGAATATACACCTCGAGAGATCATAGGCGGTTCTCTAGGAAGCGTAAATGATCCCAAACTTAGCTTCCAAGTGTGGCTCTCGGAGTCATAAACCTCGATAAAATAAGTGTGTGGGTCATAAGGACAAACTTCAACATCTATGATTGACCAGATGCAAACGACCTTGTAATGAGGCGACCGTGAAGGATCAAAAGCTAAGGCGATGTCCAGAATGATGGCTTCATCCCCATCTTCACCATGAGTATCCATAAATCTAATCTTCCTCAACTGTTTAGTGGTTGGATTGTAGACATGGAAACTCGGTTCGTTGACTCTAGATTGCAGCAGCATCAGGCCGTTACAAGCACTCACGATACAGTGGTCGGGAACAGAGAAACAGTAAGGTATCATCAGGTTTTCACCATTCCTGAACGGATCAAAGTAGAAGAACTGCGACGTGGGGGTCTCGAGCACAAGAGACTTCTGTAGCTTTGGACAGCGCAGAGTGTGGAGATGGCAGAATTTATCAGAGGAGAAAAGTGAGAGCCAACGTTTGCATACGGACTTGAATCGGATTACAGATTTTGCAGGCAACCAGAGAAGAATTTCCATCAAAATGTCGTAATTCCAAGTGAATGAAGAACTTCCATCGCCATAATCCCCCATTGGAGTTCCAGCAGGATTGGAATTCATGCTGCCAAATCAAATACATAAGCAGTCAACCAACTCAAGAAGATGTATGATGGAATGGTAATGTGCTCGAGCAATTCAAGTATTCTAATCATACATTGCACATACACTAGTGTGATTTTGTATGCCGAATCATACCCATTTTAAAACTGAACAGATCCTATTTGAACCATAGCTGGGTATGATTCATAAAAAGAATCTTGAAACACAATTGATACATACTACTGAACACTTTAATTTGACAAACAAGTTCTTATAATGCTCCTAGAGTCCTACTAAAGTAACAACCTACGATTCCCATACTTTATTTTCTTGTATTTTGTGAAAACTTGAGTAGCAGACAGTCTTAGTGTAAAACAACACATTCTCCCTGTCTCCCAATTGGTTCGTCATTTTATCTTTGATTTCAAGTCCCTCAAATTTCATGTCAAGCGAGACAAATGATGCTAGATAATCAAATTCTATAAAAAATGGAAGATCTTGATTGTCGATCTAAGATGAACGTACGAAAGAATACACGCCTTCAACCAAACCGAGCTACCAATTGCAAGAACTAAGCCTTACAATTCACAAACCTGGATTACCAGATAAAAGGACAAACAACCTTGCTATCAAGCGACTTTTGACGACCAAAACACGACACCATATGTTTGGAGACTTCAATTATTTAGTTAATTTTATCTTGTTATCATAAATTTGGAGCACCCAAACCAATATCACAAACTTGAATGTGTATCTTGTTATAGTTTGACAAAGATTCAGCCCTAGGAAGATCAATGCTGTGAGAAACACTTAAAAGTATTTGTAGATTAAGCCAAATCATTAGAACTCAGCACGGTCAAAACATAAATTTCAAAGCTATGTGAAAGTTCATCACACCTAAAACACCTAATTAATACTCCAGCATTCAGCAACCATTATACTCCCATAAGAATTAGAGGCGGATTAGATAGCAAATGCACTTTGGTAGTTTGAAATCATCAATCTTAAGCACAACAGTAACAAAAAAAATAAAAAAATGCAGAATCGATATTCAATTCACTAAAGTTCTGGGCTTTCGCATTTCTAATCGCACTCTATTAAAAATTGAACCTTTTTCTCATATTTAGTGAAATGTACCTGATAGTCGATAGAGTTGGGATAGTCTTCACTCTTCAGTCCCAAATCCCTGGCTCCATAACTAGATTGATTTCTTGCTGCAACGCAATCAGCTTACAAGTAAAACCCTAGTTTTGGCTTTGGGGTTGCGAAATCTATATCTATACTTCTATACTGTGTACTATAAAGCCAAGTAGTGGCTTCTCAAAGAAATTGCCGCCAATAAGAAATACACAAATACTCCGTTATAGGATATGGCTCAATAGGCCCAGATCAGCTCGGCCCATTCCTAATTCCCCCGGCCCAATCAAGGATAAAGCCCAGTGGAAGTCAAGAAAGTCAACCAACTGCTCCCAACCACTCCACAATGCAGACAAGAGCACCCACGACCCCCCAACCACTCCTGAAACACCCGTGACCTCCATTCTCTATAAATAGAATCATTTGTAAAGAAAGAGGCAGGTTGTAATAGCAGCTAGAACACGAAAATATAAAACATTCTCTCCTTCGTGGACGTAGATCTAATCAAAGATCGAACCACGTAAAAACCTCTCGTGTTCTACATTCTCTCTCTCTCGTATAATCACTCTAAAATACACGATCGATCACTGGCGCCGTCTGTGGGAAACGAAAGAATTTTGTGAAACCGATCAGCGTATTTCAAGTGAAAACACGATGGTAAGACCAACCCGCTCCGCCACCACCGCCGCTGCCGCCGCTGCTGCCAAGGAAAAACAGAAACGAGCTGACCTCTTTTCCAATCCACCTTACATGCCGGCCAACGAGGAAGAAGGTGACGTTAGTCAAGCTCAGAAAACTGCTTCCCAGATCCAGCGTGACCAACAGCCCATCCGCCGAACTCCTGAAGGCCACCCGGAGGAGGTCCCATCTGGGGGTTCAGCTAGCGACGATGGACCAGATCAAAGTGGCAGCCGACGCGGGAATGCTGAACTCCAACCCGAGCTGGGAGACGTACTGAAAGCGTACCTGAGCATCCATGAACAGGATTTTCGCAGGTTCGCCGATCAACACCGACAAAGTCAAAGCAAGGAAGACGAAGTCGAACCGTCACAAAGGCCATCCCCAAGTCTTCGGATCGTTGGAGGCAGGGAGGCCGAAGTTCCCCGTAGGCGACAAAACAATCGCCGTGGGAACGGTCGCGCTTCACCTCGGCGCGGTTCAACGTCACCTCGTCAAAACGCCGTTCCTCATTGGCGTGACGAACGGAACGTCTATCAAAGAAGATTCGACGTTGAGCCCGAAGTTCCCCGAAGGCGACAGAGCAATCGCCGCGGGAATGATCACGTTTCACCTCAGCGCGATCCGACGCCACCGCGTCAAAACGCCGTTCCACCTCGGCACGACGAGGAGAACACCTACCAAGGAAGGTTCGCCGTCTACGGTCGAATCTCGACTCCCTTCACTAATAGGATACTCTATACTCCCCTCCCGTCGACGTATAGAGTACCTCCTATCCCGCCTTACAACGGAACCCAAGATCCCAGCAACTTTTTATCCCGGTTCCAATACAACATGATGAACCAGGGGTTGGCCGAAGACGTTTACATGTGTAAAGTCTTCCCCGAGCTACTAGTAGACAACGCTAGAAGCTGGTTCGATAGCCTCCCTAATTGCAGCGTAGGATCATATGCCGACCTACTGGACGCCTTTGAACGTCGTTTCTTCCAAAAAGCCGAGGCAAAAATCAGCCCAGCCCAGCTCCTCACCTTAAAGCAAGGGCGGGGAGAAACGATCAGTGATTTTCTGGCCCGTTTTTATAACGAGAGCCTAAAAGTCGATCGTCTCTCCGACGACGTGCTTATCTCGGCATTCCAAAATGGCATCCAGTCCGGGACTCTCTTCAGAGAGCTCGTAAAGGCACGTCCTACGACCTCCAAGCGGCTATGGAAGATCGCCGACACATTCACCGAAGCGGACGAGGCCGATCGGAAGAAACGGGCTGCAGATCGGCCCGAAAACAACGATAAGAGAAAGAAAGAGGAGCGCACCGACCTTGGGCAAGGCCGCCGAAGTGCCCTCGAAAGGTTACAACGAGGACCCCTCGAGTCCCGATTAGGACCTCGATCCAACCAAGACCGAAGTCAGTATACACCACTGACAAAGTCAAGGGCCGAAATATACGAGCTTCATGCGAACTTGTTCGAGAAGCCGCCGTCCTTATCTCGAGGTGGGTCGAAACGTCGATCCAAGAAGAAATACTGCAAACTCCATAATGACTACGGTCATGAAACTGAAGATTGCAGAGATCTCGCCTCGGACATAGAGCACATGATACGCGACGGTACCCTCAAACTGTACCAAAGTTGCAATCAGAAAGAGGCCCGACCTCAAGGGAAGGGCAAGAGAAAGAAAAATAAGGGAGGCTATAACTGCGCCCCCCAAAATGACAAAAGGCCAAGGCACGACGACGAGGATGAAGACGAAGATCAGCCTCAATATGACGCAGTCATCACGGCCATCACCGGACTGCCCGAAGGCACGACGAGGTCATCATTGAAAGCCGAAGCCCGGAGTCAACAGCGAGAAGAACCCACTCAAAAAAGGTTCAGGAGAGACGAGGTCGTCACCTTTTCCGGTGATGACCCAGTTCCCCATGCGGTACCTCATCAAGATGCCACCATAATCGAGGCGGTGGTGGCCAACAAACTGGTCCACCGCGTATTTGTTGATAGTGGAGCATCGGTGAGTGTGCTCTTTAAAGACTGCTTCGATAAGCTAGATATCGAAGAAGCACGTCTAAAGCCAGCACCCATGCCATTAAAGAACTTCACACAACAAGAGACGACGACGGAAGGCATAATTTCACTGCCCGTGACAGTTGGAAAAAGCCCGTTGTCTACTACGAAGATAATCCACTTCTTCGTCGTAAAAGCCAGCTCCCCCTATAACATCATCTTAGGAAGGGATTGGCTAATATCGACAAAGGCAATCTGCTCGGCCTACCACCTGACGATTAAGATTCCATCTAGAAACGGAGTGATCACGCTCCGGGGAAACCAGCAACAGGCTAAGGAGTGCATGCAGGTCGCACTCCGAGGTGATAGGAATCAACACCCCCAGGCATAGCAACTACAGAAACCCGAAGAGGTGGAGCCGACGTCGTCTCCATCCATCGAGCCGGTAGAAGACGTCGCATTATACGAAGATGACCCTGCCAAGGTCGTCAAAGTAGGGTTCGTCGGCGAAAACGAGCTCCGAAGTCAACTTATCCGGCTACTTCGGGAGTATAGAGATGTCTTCGCCTGGTCGCCGCTTGACATGACCGGGGTGGCACCAAACATCATCACTCATCACCTCAACATCGACCCTGCAATAAAACCAGTTCGGCAGAAACAACGAGCCTTCGCGGCCGAAAGGAGTCGAGTAATTCACGACGAGGTCCGGCAACTGCAAAAGGCCGATATTTTATTCGAAGTAAAGTATCCGACCTGGTTGGCCAACCCCGTGATGGTGAAAAAGCAGGGAGGTGGGTGGCGGATGTGCATTGACTACACGGACCTTAATAAGCACTGCCCAAAGGACTGCTACCCCCTCCCCAACATTGACAAGAAGGTCGAAGCTCTTGTTGGCCACAAGGTATTCAGCTTCTTGGACCTATACAAGGGATACCACCAAGTCCTCATGAATGCCGAAGACGCGCCGAAGACAGCCTTCGTCACGGACTTCGGCATCTATGCATACAAAAAAATGCCCTTCGGACTAAAGAACGCCGGAGCCACATACCAGAGGATGGTCGATAAAATTTTTGAAACCCACGTCGGTAGCATTGTCGAAGTATATGTAGACGATATAGTCGTAAAGAGCAAGGAGATCGCCACTTGTGTAAACGACCTTAAAGTTGTCTTTGGCCTACTTCGTAAAGTGACCTAAAATTAAACCCAGAAAAGTGTACTTTTATGGTCCGATCTGGAAAATTTCTAGGGTGTTGGGTTTCACGCGAGGGGTTAAAAGCCAACCCTTCGAAAGTCCGGGCTATCCAAGAAATGCAAGTGCCGAAGTCGATCCACGACGTGCACAAACTGACGGGCTGCCTAGCCGCCCTAAGTCGCTTTCTATCTAAGGCCGCCGAAAAACAACTCCCATTCTTCAAGATACTAAAGAAGGCTCCGAACTTCGAGTGGAACGATGAGCACAGAGGAGCTTTCGATGGTTTGAAGAAGTATCTCGCAAATCTCCCAACCTTATCTGCACCAAAGAAGGACGAGACCCTCTCTTTATACCTCGCCGCTTCGAACGAGGCAATCAGTGCAGTCCTGGTACGAGAAGAAAGACGTCATCAGCTACCTGTCTATTTCATAAGCCGAGCCCTAAAAGGGCCGGAGACGAGATACCAGCCTTTGGAAAAGGTCGCACTTGCGTTGGTGAATGCAGCGAGGAGACTTCGACCATACTTCCATGCACATCAGATACAAGTACTGACCGACCTACCACTTCGACAAGTACTTACAAAGCCAGAAGCGTCTGGGCGAATCGCTAAATGGGCTGTAGAACTCGGCGAGCACACAATTTCCTTTATACCTCGCCAAGCAATCAAAGGACAAGCCCTGGCCGATTTCCTGGTAGAAGCCAAGTTCACGGAAGCACAGCAATCCGTTGAACCTACTGAGGATAAACCAAAGGCCGAGGCACCTAATCCACAACCGCGAGACTGTTGGAAGGTCTACGTGGACGGGGCATCAGGTAACAAAGGAAGCGGAGCCGGGGTTTTACTCATCAGCCCGGAAGGAAAGGAGATCACCCACGCACTCCGGTTCAATTTTCCGACCACAAATAACGAAGTTGAGTACGAAGCTCTAATCGCTGGACTTCGCCTAGCCGAGGCTCTCCAGGTAAGGGCCATTCAAATTCACAGCGATTCCCAAATCATAGTGAGTCATATACTGGGTAAATACGAGGCCAAAGGAGAACGAATGAAGAAGTACCTTCATAAGGCCAAGATCCTACAACAAGGCTTCTCGTACTTCGAGTTAGTGCGAATCCCAAGAGGGGATAACGGGCGAGCTGACGCACTAAGCAAGCTCGCGTCATCATCGACAATCTCTCCAGTGGAAGAAGTACAGCTCCGAAGTATCGATGAAGCCGAAGTTAATATAGTAACCGAAGACGGACCGAACTGGATGACTCCACTTCGCAGCTATCTAGAGATAGGCGAGCTCCCCACCGATAAGGTTGAGGCTAGAAAGCTCCTGGCCAAGTCCACCAAGTATGTCTTTGAACAGGGAGTGTTGTATAGAAGATCCTACCTCCAACCTCTCCTAAGATGTGCGGGGCCCAACCAAGCAAACTACACACTGCGCGAAGTCCATGAAGGCTCCTGTGGCAGTCACATTGGAGCCCGCGCCCTCTCCAAAAAGGTCATGAGGTGTGGGTACTACTGGCCCACCATGTTCCAAGACGCTACCAACCTCGTCAAAAGATGTCCGAAGTGCCAAATCCATGCGACGGTTCCGAGGTTGCCTCAGACCGAGCTGACCAGCATACAAAGCCCTTGGCCGTTCATGCAGTGGGGAATTGACATCGTCGGCCCATTTGAAAAAGCCCCCGGCCAATTACAATTCCTCATTGTAGCCATCGACTACTTTACGAAGTGGGTCGAAGCCGAACCATTGGCCCGGATCACAAGTAAAAACGCCCTGAACTTCGTTTGGAAGAACATAGTTTGTCGTTTCGGCATACCTCACGTCCTCGTATCAGATAATGGAACCCAGTTCACAGACAGGACGTTCAGAGAATGGTGTGACGAACTCCACATCCAGCAAAAGTTCACCTCGGTAGCCCATCCTCAAGCGAATGGCCAAACCGAGGTTACGAACTGAACGATAGTCAAAGGGTTAAAAACCCGGCTCGATAAGGCCAAAAGAGACTGGGCTGCGAACTTATCCCAAGTCCTATGGTCGTACCGAACCACCCCGAGGACATCACACGGCGAAACACCATATAGCTTGGTGTACGGAACCGAGGCGGTGATCCCGGTAGAGATCGGTCTGCCGAGCCCCCGAACGCTTAACTTCGCAGCCCAAGACAACGAAGATGGACTTCGAACTAACTTGGACTTGCTAGAAGAGAAACGGGAACAAGCCTACATACAAGAAGCTCGATACAAACAGCAAGTAGCTCGGTATTATAACAGTCGGGTGAAGCATCAGCAGCTCCAAATAGGCGACTTCGTACTCCGGAATAACGAGGTCAGTAAGGCGGAAAAGCTCGGCAAATTAGAAGCCACCTGGGAAGGACCATACCGAGTTCAAGAAGTCCTCGGAAAAGGGTCGTACAAGCTCGCCCACTTATCTGGTGAGCCCATACCCCGTACATGGCACATTACTCACTTGAAGAGGTACTTTGTATAAACAGAGAGCAGTGTCCGAGTCCATTTAGGTCCTAGGAGCCGGGTCGTCTTGGTAAATTCTGTCTTTTTTTAACTCCATTCAATTAATGTTTTTTTTTTTATTTTAGTTTCACTTAAATAATTTGCATGCATGGTACACCTCTCTCTCGTTTTATACTAAGTATCTCGATTTTTAAAATCCTGACGAGGATACAAATAAACTCCACGTCGGAGTAACACCTAAATGCGCGTAAGGGGACCACCCCTATCGATAAACTCGACAAATAAGGCTACCTGAAAGCCTCAACTTCGTCTTCGGACGAAGTGGCTACCTGAAGGCCTCAACTTCGTCTTCGGATGAAGTGGCTGCTTAAAAGCCTCAACTTCGTCTTCGGACGAAGTGGCTACCTGAAGGCCTAAACTTCATCTTCGGACGAAGTGGCTACCTAAAAGCCTAAACTTCGTCTTCGGACGAAGTGGCTACTTGAAAGCCTAAACTTCGTCTTCGGACGAAGTGGCTACTTGAAAGCCTAAACTTCGTCTTCGGATGAAGTGGCCACTTAAAAGCCTCAACTTCGTCTTCGGACGAAGTGGCTACCTGAAGGCCTAAACTTCGTCTTCGGACGAAGTGGCTACCTAAAAGCCTAAACTTCGTCTTCGGACGAAGTGGCTACTTGAAAGCCTAAACTTCGTCTTCGGACGAAGTGGCTACTTGAAAGCCTAAACTTCGTCTTCGGACGAAGTGACCACTTAAAAGCCTAAACTTCATCATCAGACGAGGTGGCTAACTGAAAGCACAATCTTCGTCGCAAGACGAAGTGACTGAGAAAGCTGGTAAACGCAAATGCAAAAATTTCTGTTTTATTTGAATGGAAATAAATATACATTGTTATATTAAGAAGGCGAGGAACCCGGAGGCTTTGGCTTACTAAAGCTAAGCCAATCTCTAGCAAAATCCCTGCCGGAGTTGAAGTTCAAAACATCGTCTATACTAAACCTGCCCCGACCGCGTCCAGAAGCCGAACTTCGGCCTCTACCTCGGACATTCTGGCCCCGACCCCGACCCCGTCCAGACGCCGATCGCCGCTCTTGACTTTAAATTTCTTGAGAATGGCGTGTCACAATCTTCGGGTCCGGGTCAGCAGACCTCGAAGATTCACCTCCCAAAAATTCTCTAGAAGTACGGTCGAGCAACTTCGGATCCGGATCGGAAGAAACTGAAGTCGCAGAACCAGCTTGTAAAGACAGACGCCGCTTCAGCTTCGGAAAGCGATCAAGGACTGTCTCATAAATGCTCGCCACACGAACGAGCTCTTCAAACTCACCTCTAACCTGCCAGGATTCACTCCCATATTCCTCCCTGTAACTTCGGCATCGGGCCTGGAGCTCCTTGACCTTATCGTAAGTCTCGGAAATCGTGGATCCCCCAGCTCGGTGAATTATGGTCTCGTACTCCATATGCTCCTCGACGATCTCTTTGCAAGCCTTGATGTCATCCCGAGCTCGCTGGTACTGGTCTTCGAGCTCCATGTATCTGGCATGCATCTCATCGAGTTTTTCTAAAGAAGCCCGAAGTTTCACCTCGGCCTCCATCTCTATGTTATTAGCCCGCTTCTTCCAGTTCGAAACATCGAGCTCGGCCACCTCTACAGCTCGGCGAAGCTCGGATATTTCTTGAACAAGGTGGGAGGCATCATAAAACTCGGGAGCAGACTACAGAACAAATACAAGCAAGGTTCAAAAAGAAATCCTTTTATTTATGTATAGCCGAAAACGGCGAAAGAAACGCCACCCTAACGGTGACGAAGTACAAAACTAAAAAAAAAAAAAAAAAAAAAGGAGAAGAGGGAAAGAAGCCAAAAATCGTGGTGTCAATTCACTACATCACGATTTTCTCCTTCTAGGCCGACCTCTGGTTCCTCGAGGTCGTCGCGAGCTGGTTCCTCGGTGGTCTGTGCAGCCGGGGTCTTCTCAAGGTCGGCAATGACCGTCTCCAGGAGTTCATACCTGTCGGCGGGACATCGCCGAATAGTCCCTTCAGTGAGAAGAACCCTCTGCGCGGCGAGCTGCTCGACCACCGGGATTGAAGAACCGAGCTCCAAGAGCACACCGGCGAAGTCCTGCAGCGTTTCCTCCTCCGTCATGACACCATACCCGTACTTGGTTTTATCAAGCTCGGGGATGTCGGCGGCGATGTTGTCGAGCGCTGCAGAGACGATCGGGGTACTCAAGGCACTCGCCAACTGAACGGCCATGTGGGAGAAATGCCTCGACCGGAAGACACGTTCCACCACAGCTCGGAACACGTCCCCCTGTCCAGCCACCACCCCGGCAATCTCGTTGGTCAGCCGGTCCACTTCAGCCTCCAGCTCGGCGTTCCTCTTCTTCGCCTCTTCGGCGGCAGCCAAAGCCACCGCCTCCCTCTCCTGTGCTGCCTGTGCCGCGGCTTCGGCAGCATGGGCCCTGGCCATCAGCCGATCCTCCGTAGCCGCAGCTTCGGCAGCCTGTGTTTGTAACTTGGCGACTCCACTCCTAATGAAGCTCGCCAAGCCCTGCAAAACCGCCTCGGCTCCCTAAAACCCGAAAACAAAGGGGAGATTAAAAAAGGTACAATCACTATATATATATGTAATATTCAGTTGTACACTTACTTCAGGGAATCCTTGGCTCGAGGTCGCGCCACTCTCGACGATCGTCACTTCGGCATCCAACGAAGTTACGGCTCCTCGAGGTCGTCGGCCGACCACCTGCAGTGGAGAGGAACCACGGACAGACGCCTCCAGCTGCGAGCTTACGGATACCGACCTTGGAAGGTCGGTCGTCCTCTCTGACGACGCCGCCGAAGTCACCCTCTCCACCACGGAAACAGAGGGCTTCTGCCTCTTCCTCTTATTCTTGCCTTGTAAGGCGGCCTGGAAAGCTTGGGCATCCACTACAAAAAAAAAAAAAAAAAAAATTTGTCAGCAAAAAACGAAAGAAATCACGAAACGCAAGTCAGCGAAGCAGAGCCTCACCCAAGTCCGCGTCAGACACGGAGTTATACGGGCTTAGCCCATGATTCGCAAGCTCGGCCTCGGCATAATTCCTTTCAACGAGGCCGAGGTTCACCAAGCTCGTCTCAAGCTCACCGGTCGGTTTCCCAGTGTCTCGAGGAGCGAACTTACCCTTCATCCAAGGGTATAACGGGACACCTTCATCCCGCCTCTTCACCTGCCCCAACCAAAAAGCGACGCGTGTCCTACCTACGCTGACAACAGCAGTCGCACATCACGCCACGTCTATTCAAGCTCGACCTCGTCAAAACGAGGCGGTATACATTTCGACTTCGTCAAAATCTCATTTCCGACGAAGCAATGAAATTCAAGCTCGACCTCGTCAAAACGAGGCGGTATACATTTTGACTTCGTCAAAACCTCATTTCCGACGAAGCAATGAAATTCAAGCTCGACCTCGTCAAAACGAGGCGGTATACATTTCGACTTCGTCAAAACCTCATTTCCGACGAAGCAATGAAATTCAAGCTCGACCTCGTCAAAACGAGGCGGTATACATTTCGACTTCGCCAAAATCTCATTTCCGACGAAGCAATGAAATTCAAGCTCGACCTCGTCAAAACGAGGCGGTATACATTTCGACTTCGTCAAGATCTCATTTCCGACGAAGCAAGTACAATTCGACCTCGACCTCGACCAGTTTACACCTCCCCACAATGACCTCGCTGCTCCGGTCTTTTGGGGGGGGATGTGATAGGATATGGCCCAATAGGCCCAGATCAGCTCGGCCCATTCCTAATTCCCCCGGCCCAATCAAGGATAAAGCCCAGTGGAAGTCAAGAAAGTCAACCAACTGCTCCCAACCACTCCACAGTGCAGACAGGAGCACCCACGACCCCCCAACCACTCCTGAAACACCCGTGACCTCCATTCTCTATAAATAGAATCATTTGTAAAGAAAGAGGCAGGTTGTAATAGCAGCTAGAACACGAAAATATAAAACATTCTCTCCTTCGTGGACGTAGATCTAATCAAAGATCGAACCACGTAAAAACCTCTCGTGTTCTACATTCTCTCTCTCTCGTATAATCACTCTAAAATACACGATCGATCACTCCGTATTAACAAAATATACTCCGCAAAAAAGAAATAGAACATTGTACGTGTTCATTGCATATTTCATCCAGTTATGGACTAGTATTATTTCACTAATTCACATTGTCTCAAATTTTCTATTATAGTGGAATTATTTAAAATTACAGCTAAATAGGTTTTAGTATTACAACTATAAAAGAAACACTCAAAAGATTCTTCCAATGACTAAACTAAAATAATATGGCCAATAGATAGATAAACTTAGGGGTGTATTGAATTGAGATTCTTTTGGATTTTTTTGGATTTTAATAAGTTTGTAGATTTAAAAATTCATAGAGTCCATGCAGAGTTTGACTGACTTCTTTTATTGATTTATATGGATTTTAATAGACTTCATAGGATTGTGCAATACATTTTTTTTTATTGATTTACATGCATATATTTATAATCAACAATAAATAAATGGAATTCGGAAGAAAATTTGCAGCAGACAAGGCACATAAAACTAGTTATTCTGCACCAAGAGGCTAAAGTGGTACAAATGACAAAATCAATAAGAGCGAGCAACCTCACGATCAACTCCATATACAACAGACAAATGAAACAATAGTTAGAAATATTGACCAAGGCCTATGACAGAGTGCAGTGGCCTTTTCTCTGTCTCGTCCTTCGGCGCATGTGATTCTCTGAACGCTGGATCAGCATGATCAGACGGTGCACCGAGCACAGCTGGTTCTCGGTGTTGATCAATGGCTCGCCCGCCGGTTTCTTCCCTTCCTCTCGTGGTCTGCGCCAGGGGGACCCTCTCTCTCCGTCCCTCTTCGTGATTGCTGCTGATTATCTGTCTAGAGCCCTTAACTCTCTCATGACCCCTCAGAGACACCTGCGCTTCAGCACCAGCAGGACACGCCTCCCTCTCACTCATCTGGCATATGCCGATGATGTTCTCATCTTCACCCAATCTCACCCCGACACCCTCGCGTGCATCATGTCCCTTCTCCGACATTACGAGGTTGCATCGGGTCAATCCATTAACCTCCGAAAGAGCAACTTCTTCATTGCCCCCAAGCATGAGGAAGAGTGGGGGGAACTGATTCATCTCTCCACGGGCTTTCAGCAGGGCTTCTTTCCCTTCTTCTATCTGGGGATCCCCATTTACAGGGGCCACATGAAGAATGACCTATTCATTGACCTCAGACAAAGAATGAGTGCGCGTGTCCACAGTTGGTCCCACCAGCATCTCAATTTTGGTGGGAGACTAGCTCTTGTCAAGAGCACGCTCAGCACGATCCCCTTGTACTATCTTCAGGTCATGGAACCGACTAAGAAAGCCCTTCGCATGCTGGAGCAGGTCATGGCCCGTTTTCTCTGGAACTCGACTGAGACCTCCAGGAAGGCTCACTGGATCGCTTGGAAAAAGATCTGCCACCCGGTTGAAGAAGGTGGGCTGGGGCTTCGTCGTCTTCGCGATTTGGTATCGGCTTTCAGCTTCAAGCTGTGGTGGAGGTTTTGTGCACAGGATTCTCTATGGGCCCAGTTCCTTTTATCCAAGTACGGTCACCCTGATTTCCCTGGCCACGGGCCTCTCCATTCATATCATAGTGCTACTTGGCGGCGCCTCTGCAGAGAGGGCACTGTTGCCCAACAGCACATTCGTTGGATCCTGGGGTCTGGGCGGGTCAGTTTTTGGCATGATGTCTGGTATGAGGATGCCCCTCTGTCTGATTTGTGTCCTGATATGTATCTTGCTAACGTGCCTGTTTATCATTTTCATCATCATCATTCTTGGCATGTTCATGCATTGCATACATATACACATGATTTTCATATTGCCGATGAGCTTGTTGATTCCTTGAGCCGGACGCCGATCTTGTGGGGAGAACGGGACGTCATGCGGTGGAATTTGACCCCCCATGGTGAGTTTTCATTATCTTCTGCTTGGGAGGAGGTTCGACAGAGGTCCCCTCGCCAACCCCTTCTTCGTGCCTTATGGAATGATTGTCTAACACCAAATATTTCTTTCTTTTTGTGGCGCCTCTTACACCATCGTATCCCGGTGGACACCTTTGTCCAGTCACGGGGTACTCGTATTGCTTCCAAGTGTCCTTGTTGTCCTCAGTCCCCTCACATCGAGTCTTTCTCCCACCTCTTTCTTTTAGGGGAAATTGTGATGGAAGTTTGGATGAACTTTGCACATTGGTTTCACATTACACCACCACTCACCACAGATATTGCACACGCACTCTCCTTTTGGAGAAATCGTACACCACACACTTCACACACTGCACGACCTCACATCACTTTTCTGGTTCCCTGCCTTATATTATGGTTTATCTGGACGGAAAGGAACAACCACAAGCACTGTGGAATTCCTTTCCTCACTTCTCACATTGTTGCACAGGTGATCCAGCATCTTCGGCTCTTGGTTATGGCCAAGAAGCTTGCCCCCTCACAGTGGAGCGACTGCTCTCCGCAGGTCAACTTTATGCCATCTTTTGCCCCTGTGAGGCGGCCTCTCCGGTCGACGCTAGTTTTATGGCGCCCGCCACCACCTTTCTGGGTGAAGCTGAGCACGGATGGTTCATTCGACAGAGGGCATATGAGAGCTGCCGGTGGAGGTTTGGTTCGTGACCACCGGGCTATGCTCTTATCTGCCTTCAGCCTGCCTCTTCAGGCAGCCACGAGCTTCGATGCTGAGCTCCAGGCTGTCTACCACGGCCTTCTCATTGCCTCTCAGCTTTCCTCGCATGTGTGGATCGAGCTCGACGCCGCTGCCGTCGTGGCCCTGCTCACCTCTGATCGCCATGGATCCGGGCTCACTCGTATTACCATCACCCGGATCCGTCTCCTGATCAGGGATTTACAGGTTAAGATCTCACACATTCATCGGGAGGGCAATCGCCCGGCCGACTACATGGCACGCCTCGGTCATCGGCTTCAGACGATGACCACCTTTGATACCAGCTCAGCCCCGAGGCCCTTTTTGTCTCTGGTTAGGATGGACCAGCTTGGTTATCCTAATTTCAGATTGCACAGTTAGATTTTAGTGCATATTTTTTTGCCGAGCCTCATTCTTCTTCTGATTAGCTCGTTTGTATATATGCCCCCTTGAGCGGGCTTCTATTTTGTAGGCGATTAAGTTGTACTCTGGAGGGTGAACACTTTTGGTTCATCCTCGCCACAAACTCTGTTCCCCCCATAAGGGGTTGATTTTTTTTATTTTTTTTTTTTTTTTTTTATATATATATATATATTTATATCTGATGTTTCTTAAAAAAAAAAAAAAAAAAAAAAAAAAAAATATTGGGCGGAAAAAATAATACATGAAAAACTCCTTCTGTACCTCCAATCCTCTGGATGAATAAAAGCAAAAAAAAAGGTATAACTATACAAAAATTTATGATTCAATACAGTAAAATTATGAGTTTCAATATCTAAAACAGAACATATACGATTGCCCCAATTCCAAAATTCAACTTACAATACAATAATAGTAACTCAAACGGCAATGAGGATAACTCATCGAACAACAAAGCAGTTAGTTCTACAGCACACATCTTCAACCATACACAAAATAGAAGAGCACCAAAAGATTTGTGGGTAGTACTTTGTTAGAAGAGGAACAAATGTTTTTTTTCTTCCGACCTTTCGTCTACTGAGTGCTCTAGAGAATCTGTAGAAATCTCTAGTTGTTAGGAGAGATTTTGGAGAGTGAAATCTCTTTATATTTTTCAAAGAGAATCAAAGGAAATCCACATAGTATTAAAATCCATAGACTGTTGAATACCTAAAATTTTTTTAAGACTTTTAAAAATCTGTATTCAATACCTCAAGATTTTTAAAGACTTTTAAAAATTCTGAATGAATACCCCCAGTCTTTGAAAGTCTAAAAAAATCCAAGAGAATCCCATTTCAATACACCCCCCTTAATATACACTTCGTTGATTCTCGTATTTCTTTTTTTAAAAATTATTATATAAATGATGTATTCGTATGCAGGGGCGGATCCAGAAATTTTCTCGAGTGGGGGTTGTATATTATAATTTCGAGTTTGGTGTAAATTTTCTTGTTAATTTGATTTTGAGTGGGGGCTTTTACACTATATTTTACTCAAATTAACAAATAATTTGGATTTTTTTAGTTAAATTTTTTTTTGACTTGATAGGGGCTTAAGCCCTTCCCCATCACTACCTAGATCCGCCCCTGTTCGTATGGCACTCAATATTTCTAAATTAATATAGCTAAAGAATATTAAATATATATATATTAATCCAACATTTTGTACCAATATTTATTTAGAGCTTTCGTTATATATGCCATTCCAATAAACTATTAATTATGTTTATAGGAGTTTATATTTCACAAGACTTTATATATTGTTATATGGGCACACTTGGGTGAGCCCGGCCACACTATGTGGCCGTTCAAAAGATTGACACTTTTATTTATGTAGATTAACAATTTTCTGCATAAAGATTGACACTTTTAAAAATTGACACTTTTATTCGTTAAATAATTATGTTAAAGATTGACACTTTTATTCATATAGATTAATATTTTTCTGCATAAAGATTGCCACTTTGACCTGGACATACTATGTGGCCGGCCTCACTCAAGTTTTTGACTTGTTATATAGGATAGGAGTTTACTTGCGGTTGATATCAAACTAAAAGTAAAAGTGTTTTTATGGCATGATATCTTTAAAATCGAGAATGATCAGTTTTGATTGAAGTAAAACTATTAAGATAATTTATAATTAAATTAAATATAAACTGATTTGAACTTAATAACTACTATTAAATAACTATAATTATACAATATTACATCAGTGCCCTTAAATTAAGCATAGTAAAGGGATATTTTAGGCAAAATATATTTTGTAAAAATAGACTCTTCAATAATAATAATAATAATAATAATAATAATAATAATAATAATAATAATAATAATAATAGACATGTCCCAAAACTAGAGAAAAATCATACACCATATCGATCTCTCATATTTTCAAACTAAAATCCAAAATAATCAAACAACTAACATCCACAAGATTGAATCTTGGATCATAAAAATAAATAGTTTACATTTTGCAATTATAACATCTCTAATTTTTCGACAATAAGATCTCGTTGTTTTAGTAGTAACTAGTAAATAGTTTTAGTATCAATACAACCCTTGATAAAAAATTTGGAGATATTATAAATGTGAAATTTTTATAAAGAGGTTTTTGTAACTATTGTACCATGAAAAATCGAATGATTTAGAAGCAAAAAAACTTCAAATTGTATTCTCATTAAAAATAAAAAAAAATAAAAAAAAAACCCCTCAAATTTTGTCTTGGTCTTTAATTAAGATAACCTTAAAATATGTCTTTCTCAACACAAACACTAAACTTTAAATTTGCATGATTAAAAAGAAAATTTACAAGACTTTACCCAAATACAAAATATTTTTAGGTTATCTTAGTTCAAGATAGATAATAGCCTTAAAAACATTGGATTAAAATACTCTTAATGAGCCTGTTCACACCCTACACCGAGACTCGATCGAGCTTGAGAGGCTCGTTTGAGCCCTTAAGGCTCGATCAAGCTCGAGAAGCTCCTTTCGACCCCCATTCGAACCTGGCACACTAAGGCTCGATCGGGCTTGAATGGCTCAATCAAGCCTTGATCGAGCCCTTAATTCCGGAAGGCTTGATCGAACTCATTCAAGCTCGAATTGTCCGACACACTTCGATCAAATGAGGCTTGAACAACTCGTACGGGCTCGATCTCACTTGAGCCCGAAATACAGTGATGGTGGCGACGGCACTGCTGGGTAGCATTGGTGGCTGCTGGATTTGCAGGAGACCTTCCTCCGGCGATGAATGCCACCTTCATCCACCATTGCATGCAGTACGTAATCGTGGTTTTCTTCCTTTGTTTCCTTGAAAAGGAGAAAATATATGTAGTATACGTGGGAAAAAGAGAAGAAGAGAGGATTGGAGAGAAAGGGAGAGAGAGAGACGTGAGAGAAGAAAAGAGACGTGATTTGCAGGAAGAGAAAATGGTGGGAGGCGTGAGTTGTGGGTAGTTTTTTTTTTTTTTTTCTTTTTTCCCCATTTTCGTTAATTATGGATAGTTTTATAAGCAGTAATTTTGCCCATTATCACAATATTTTTATTGTGTTTTTTCAGAGAAATCTTCCAAAACCCCACCCAAAACCGACGTTTGATCAGAAACATAAACCCTAAAGCTCGTAGAGTTCAGAATTCCCATGGCGATGCGCTCGGCTTTCAAGGAGAAGAATCCGGCGCCGGCGTCAAGTAAGCAATTCAGCGCCTCTCTCGATCCGTCGAATCCATTAGGTATGTTGGAGAGGGTTTTCGAGTTCGTCGCGAGGGAAACCGATTTCTTCAAGAGCGGTTTTCTCTTAGTCGATGTCGTCGCGGCGGTGAAAAGGGTGAAGGATAGAGTTGAGGCGGAGGACAAGGAGAGGAAACAATCGAAATTCGAAGAGAACGGCCAGGCAACGGCGGCGGCGGCCCCTCAGCCCTCTGTTAAAGCGGCGCAGGAGAATAATGGGCCTCGAGGTACCATTTCTCATGCCATTTCTTTTTCTATTTTATTTATTTAAATTCAAAGTAAGCATGGTTTATTCATGGAAAGTTCAATTTTTTTTGTGTGGAATTCATGCTTGATTTGCTTGGAGCTTTGAGGCGTTTATTGATTAGAATCTGCTTTCAAATGTGATTAATTCAGCATCCCTATGTCTTAAGTATGGGTATCGCAGGCAGGAGTATTGGGGGCGGTTTCGACAGTAGGTTAATTGAATCGAACCCCGCCCCCAAAATATATAATCCCTCCGTCTCATCCATCTTAGCCTCTTTCATTATTATAATAAAAGAGGCGAACATGGATGGGACGGAGAGAGTAGTATATATGTTTTGTAATGCAACATTTCTCCTCAACTCGAAACATTATCTATCTTGATTCTAGAGTTTGCTCTGTTTCTTTCTCATCATACCTCTCTTGTCTTCTAAATTTTCCTCAACTAGAAACGGCTGCAAATCATACTCCGGTGCCATGGTCGCACGACGAGGAGAAACGCGATGCAGAAGCTTGGAGCATCATGAGCAAAGAAGCTCGCTATGCACCGAAGAATCAGAAGTTCTGGGAAAGAACTGCTGCACATTTTAACGAAAACCGGCCTAAATATTTTGACAGAGACCGGCCGAACAGAACATGGAGTGAGATTAGAGAGCATTACTATAGAGTAATGCGCGATGTTAACCAGTTCTCCGAATGGTACGAGAAGTTTTACTACGAACAGAAACACGGTGATAGTAAAGATGACCCCTTGGAGGCTGCATTTGCTTATTGGGACCATGTCCACTCATGTGAGAGCTTCAAGTACATACATGTATGGAGGGTGATGGTTCAAATGAAGGGTTCGAATAAATTGTTTCCCCTGAAAATAGATTGTCCGGCTATCAAGAAGAAGAAGATCAAGAAACCGGAACCTGAAGGAGCGATTGAGAAACGGGGAGAAGAAGTCAAAGAGGAAGGGACGAAGCCGGAAGATGATTCACAAATGGATCGTCAGGCTAACAAGAAAGCCAAGACATCGGGATCGGGTTCAACGGAGAGTAAAGTTCACGAGTCTCGTCCGGTGGGACGGCCGGAAGGGATGATTTGGAAACGGGGAGAAGAAGTGGCGGAGGAAGGGTTGAAGCAGAAAGAGAAGAAGTTGAAAGAGTTGGAGCTTATGCAGAAGGAGTATGATATCATTATGAGGGATACGAGTGGAATGACGAGTGCACAACGTGAATTTCATTTCAAGTTTGTCAATCAAATTAGAGCGAGACATGCGAGATGAAAAATGTTAGGTTATGGTTTTTAGAAATTTTAGTTTTACACTTGGTGTAATTTTCGTTTTAATTATTAATGAAATTTCTAATTTCAATCATGAAACATCAATTTTAAATGAAATACTTACGTAACATATAAAAAAAAAATATAAGTTAATGTTGTAAATGAATATGCTGTGCGAAAAAAAAAGTATATATGAAATATATTATTAATATGTACTCTCTCCGTCAAGGACTTACATGTTTTTATTTTGTTTTCCCGTCTGTGACGTGCTTTGTCCATTTTTGGACGTTAACCCTATATTTATTAATTCCATTTCTACCCCAAAAGTTAATCAAAATACATTTAAATATTCATTTTACTTTAATACTCAATCAAATTAAGTGGACAAATATCACTTTAACACCGCTCATTACAAAAATTAAAAATCGTATCGAAAAATTCTAAGTACGTAAGTTTATAGAACCTGGTAAGTTTTGATGTGGTGATGATGATGTCCTGCATGACAGGGCTGATGAAAAAAATTTGTCCCTTATTTGTATGCGCATTTTATGGATTGTCACTTTGTTGATCTATGTTAAATATATACTCACTGTGGGCATATTTAATGTACCTTCGGATGACATGACAACGTTATAAATAAAGAAACTAATTTAAATATATACCTTAAATACTAAACCTACTAAAAAAAACTAAACCTTACATGGAAAAAATAACCTACGTGGCATTGCCACATCAGCGGTGGACACGTTAAGTACGCCCATCGTGGGTAGGGGGCGTTTCTATATATATATAATTTAATTTATGGTAGTACATATTATATGAAGTTTTTAGTTGTTACTCCTTCTGTTTACTCACATTTGTCCATATTTCCTCTTTGGGATGTTTATTCCTGACGGTCCCGAAATGAATTAAGCAAATGCTAAGCAAACATGTGTGGGGGGGGGGGGGGGGTGAATACACGTGTGTTGCAACTTTTTGCATTTTACAACTCATTTACATCTTTCAATGTATACTGCACTTGGTAGTTGGTGGCAACAATGATGCACTGAGGTGTGTGAGACGCTGACCGTGACACGCTGACTATTTGGGAGTGGTTAGCTTATCAGTGTTCAGTATCAATGTGTGCGCAAAATAGTGTTGGCCCTTATTTATACTCATTTTAAGTTATCTGAAAACTTTTTCCCTAGATGCTAAAGACATGTGCACGTATGTGAGTGTAAGTGTATGTGAGAGATACTAACTTGGTGTTAGCATCTAAAAGTACTTAGAAAATAATGCTTATTTCAAATATGCAGTTTATATGATGACAGTTAACATACATAAATTAAAGAGCACATTGACACACGATATTTAGAGCGGTTCGGACAATCCGTCCTACATCCACTATGGGCTTCAATGGGCACCCACGACTTAAGAGTGAGATTCAGTTGGTTCCACCTGACCAAACACTAGTAATTTTAAAACGGGCACTCACAATGCCAATGGTGAGATTACAACAGGTTCTCACCAGACCGAATACCTTAGCTTTATGGAGAGCTAGGACCTTAAACAACCTTCACACTCCTCACTCTCAAACTCAACAAACTCTCAACTTTTTTTTTTATCAGGAAACTCTCAGCTTTATCTGGGTTTGAGTTAGAGTAAGAATGGTTTCTAACTATGAGAAATCATTTACAATTAAACATATTGTAGAAGGATATGATCTCTCTCTAAGGCTTTGGATATAAAACTGTAAGCTCAATAGAAATAGAAATAGAAGGTTAGATCTCTAAGGTTGAACACTTGAGGATATTATGAGAAATACGAGTGTTCTCGGAGATATGAAATCTGGAGATCTTCTTGAGAGAGGTTGGATGTAGCTTGAATAATCTTCTATCTCTTTTGGCTCTTGGCACATCCTCGCAACCTCTCTACATGTTCTTGAGAATTCCTTCTGCATTTATAGTGAAGACTCAATTTATTATACTTTGGAGAGATAACATTTTGAATATGCACTTTATCTTGGTGGTTGAACGTCTTATGTCTTCATTAATTGATCTTCCTTCTTCTGTGTATGGCAGTAGTCAACTCACACAGTATTCTCTGCTGCAGATGTCCCTTCCATGGGTTGAGACCACTTTACTTTATGTACAATCATCTTGCTTTATGTCCCTTTCACTTATAGCTTTTGCTAGTGCGTGTCGGGAAATGAGAGTTTTTCATTAAATGAGCACATAAGGATATACTAAGTCAAACTTTTTGTTAGGGCTGATCTTCAATCCTCTTATCTTCACTTTAGCTATTGGTGATCACTCTGACTCTGACCATCAGCATCAGCATGTCTGTGTCAGCATGCATCTGTTCAACATCAGCACGTATATGGTTAGTAACAACAACATCAACACGTTTCTGGTCAGCATCATTAGCACCAACATCAGCACGTGGTCAGCAGCTCTACTCTGCAACATTAGCACATTTCTGGTCAGCAAGACTCTTATCAGCACAATTCTCATTAGCATCACCATCGGCTTTTCCTTCACTCCATGTTCTTCAGTCTTGAGCCTGTGAAGATAAAATATAATCCTAAGCTCCTTAATATTTGAGCTTTCTAACTATGCTATAATATATTTGACATTATCTTTTCTAAAGATAAAGTGGTTTTGGAATCCAATCAAAACACAGATTCCAATGAGTTCTCCCTTCACAATATATCCCAACAACTCCCATTTGGCCCATTTTAAAAAATGGCCCAAAATAACCCTTAATTTACACCCTATTAAGGTGGTGGGCACCACACTAATATAAATAAAGTTATATTTTCTTAAAAATTATGCCCAAAAGAAAGGGCCAAATCGCAGTAAACGGAAGGAATATTTCGCATGAAGTAAATTTTAGGTTGATATTACTCAAAGAAATTGCAAGATATGAAAATAAAACTAAGTTAAATCAGTTGGAGTGTGTAACTGGAAAGGAGGAGAAATGGAAACATAGAAACAGGGAGAGTTAGCCACTATCTCATGAATTTTGAAGCATAATTAAGCAAGTTTGAAGTCTAAGTCTCCCAAAGTTATAAAATGAGATAAAGATATGAAAAGATAGCCACGAATCTCAAGAGAATTAATTAAGGGGCCATTTAGTTAGAGTAGGGAAAGGAAATAAGAAAGGAATATGAATAATTGTTGATTTTCAATACTGTTTGGCTCATCTTAGAAAGGGAATCGAATTCCCTTTGTAACTGTTTGGTTCAAGAGATGAAGAATGTAACTTCTTTTCATTTTTTTTAATTTTTTTTTTCCAGAAACATTTGAAAATTTATATTTAAAAATATTACATTAATTAATCTTAAAAAATTACATACATCCAACATTAATCCAAATAATCTGAAATATTTATATAATCTACAAAAGAATTTCAAAAACATTAATATTTCCTTAAAGATCAAAAATCATATTTCAGCAAACCAAAAATTTCCAAGCCTCTGCTATGGGAAGTCTAGCTCATATTTAAATAAATATTACATATTTGAACACACACAAAAAAACTCCAAACAAGATATACATAATATATATTAATATCATAGTCAACTATACACATTATATAGTTTCAAAAAATACATGTCTGAACACAAAAAATCCAACAAGATACGAAAGTCAATCTTGGTGAATTCCGGCTCATGAATCGTTGAGCATAACTTGTGCCAATAAATCTCTGTAGCCAGTCCAAGAGTCCGACGTACCAATCGAAGTTATCTATTCAACTTCATTGTCACCATCGTCATCACCGCCATTGTCAGAATCAACATCGTAAGAAAAAACATCATCAAGTGGATCCAAAGATTTATATTTCTTTATCAGGTTATGCAATAAACAACATGCCATGATAATACGGCTATGAGTATTCAAACCAAACTAAGAAGGACTTCGAAGAATTCCCCATCTCCCTTTTAGTACCCCCAAAACATAGTTCTATTATATTTCTAGCCATTGCATGTCTCAAATTGAAATACTTTTCCGCACTATTTGGTTGGTGAGGACCATTGTTCCGTTCTCTAAGGTGATAAATATGTCCTCTATATGGTGCAAGAAATCCATCTCCATTAGTATATCCACCATCACACAAGTAATAACAACCTTTACATGAAGATAACATTTATTATATGGTTAGTATCTGATTTTAAATAAATTAGAATTCATTTACCTTTAGGAACTTTTAAATCATTAGGCCGAGATATAGCACCACGTAGTACTCGACCATCACGTGCCGAACCCTCCCAAACAGATAATACGTAAAATAAACTCCATCTTAGGTGAGCACACTCCTAGAACATTCATTGCAATAGTACCTTTGCGTGTTCGATATTTGGATCGATCCTCCCCCGGTACAATTACATTAATCATCGTACCATCAAGTGCACCTAAACAATTCTTCAAAATAAAGTACACTTTTCGGATGATGTTAATCACATTATTTCAAAAATAAGGTCAAGATTTGTAATACCTTGAAATACTTCCATCTATTATCATCACAGTCTTCTGTTATGGGATTTGGTTTCCTGATCAATATATTGTGCAACTTCAAGATAGCTTTCAAGCACAATTGAAATTGCCTACTAACAGTTTCACTACTTCTATAAAAAAATGTTGAGACACACCTATTCTTTTTGTGATGAGCTACTATATACAAAAACATAGGCTTGTAAACAAATCAAATAATTTTGATTCGATTCGAGATTCGTATTCGATTAGACGTATTCGTATTCGATATTTTACGATTCGAATTCGAAATCAAATAATTTTTATGATTCAATTACTTATCAAATACAAATAACAAATTATGATATTCGATTCGATATTCGTAAATATTCGTTTAGATAAATAAATAAATATATATATATATATATATATATATATATATATTATATTATAGTAGTATATGATAATTTATCAACTCCAATTAAAAACTGATTTCTTAAGTATTTTAAAAGCCCATAGCTCAAGTCTAGACATTTATATTTTTATTAATCATATTAAAATGAAATGAAATAAAATAAAATGACAATACATGAAAATTCAATTAACTTAACAGATTAACCGGGTATCACTCTAGCATCTTTTATTTTCTTAATTTTGATCTATGTAACTAACGAAGTGAGACGGAAGGAGTACTTTTATTGGTAATTTCTATAAGTCTATTTAGGAGTTTAGTTCTTAAATGCTTGTATACTCCATAGCTCCAAACTCAACCTATTAATTTAAGCTATTATCCAATCGAATAATTTCAAATACGAGCCATTTTTTAAACGAATATACAAAATCTAAGTGATTCGATATTCGATTCGGATTCGTTAAATTATTCGAGAAATTCAAATACAAATCAGATTTCAAATTCGCATAATATTCGAATTCGAATTCGAATTCTCAAAAATTTAACAAATTCGATTCGAATAGTGTAATATTCGATTCGATTCGGTTCGTTTACAACCCTACAAAAACATTACAACAATCTCCTCTATACTCATGTGCTTAGTCTCTTCTAAACCACCAATTCCTGTAGCCATCTCACAAAGTCTATCAAAAGCATTTCGATTCATATGAAGATGATTCTGGCACAATACATCGCTATCTCTTATCAATCTATGTAAGTTAACCAATCTCAGTTTTCTCCTAAGTCTCTTGTCTACTAATAATTTTGATAAATTGCATATTGTTTTACTCATCGAATACTTAATTAAATACACCAAAACTACTACATGGATCATGAGTATTATGAATTGAAGGAACTCGAATTTTCTTTTTCTCAAGGAAAGACCAAGACGAGCCATGGCTGAGAAGGAAACATGTAAGCAAGACAAATATATTAGCCACATATGTACCATAATATTGGACTCATAATCTAGAAGAAAGTATACAAACTCAATGAGATAATTAGGATTTCAAATCAGATGAATGATTACCATCTCAAACATATTACCTCAAATATTCATTCATTGCGTTAGTGTCTTCAAACTAGATGAAAAATAATTGAAAGAGTATCAAATGTTTCAAATGTTTTAGGAAGGAAGTAACACTTGTGAAATAACGCTTAAAACAATTGAGTCATATTCAATAAAATGAAAAAAAATAAAAAATAAAAAATTGTGCCCTAATTCATTGATTCATTCCCTTGCTATGCAAAGATGAACATGGCAATTAAAAAGAGACAAAAAGAGAAAAAAAACGCTAAAAACTCGGATAATAATGATGATATCATAGCTTGTTTTCAAATATTAGCATATGTATATGTAACAATAACGAAAAAAATTAGAGGAAAAGAATTTATTTATTGTAAGAAAATATCTCCGGAACAGGATGAGATGTAACAAAGGCAAAACGACAACAAAATAATAGAAGATACACAACAGCGGAGGAGAATCGGCAAGAGCGAAGTGGCGAAGGAGACTTGGCGGCAGCTGGTCGGAAGAGAAAGGGTGACAAGAGAACCACAAATTAAGGAGGTGATGACAAGGCAATGAAGAAGATGGCAAACGCAGGGTCGAGCAGCAACAGAGTTTCGGAGAAATAAGAAATCGGAGATATGGAGGGAAGAAATTGGAGATATGGAGGGAGATTAGGCTGGAGAGAGATGATTACGAAAGAAAGGGAATTATATTCCCTTAGGGAATGGGGGAAAGGAAAAACGGGGTAATCGAAAACCTCAAAAAATAGGTAAAGGGAATCATTAAAAAAGTCAACCAAACATCATGTAAGGGAATTAGAGCACTTAATTCCCTTTCCCTTTCCCTTTCTTGAAACCCTTCAACCAAACGGCCCCTAAATATTTTTTCAGTTATGAATGCGGTTGCTAGTTATTGAACGCGCTAGGCAGTATTAATTAGTTTAGATAAATTAGATTGCACTTCAATAATTTGTACATGTTTGATTATTAATAAAGAATATTGAATCCTAGGCTTTTTATCCCTGATTCTTCCAATGTATTTTAATTTCTTTCTGTTTATTTCTAGTTTCTACTTTTAGTTTAATTTCATGAAAATAAACTCGATTAGAATGTTTAGGATTTATTTTTGTGTTGTTTCAGTGTTAAGAAGCACTGTTAAGTTTCCCATTGAGATTCGAGATTTGATTAATTCACTAGTCTATAATAGATCTCGTATTATTGTGTGAGAATCTAGATACACTTTTAGGTTAAATAAAATTTAGCATCGTTGCCGCAATAGTTCGAGATTCGATAATTTTGTTAGTGTTCCTAGGCATATAATCTATACTATATTAAAACAAGATAGTTGGATATACCTTTTGCCGCTAAACTTTCATTTGCCGCTCAAATTCCATGCATACTCTTGATTATAAAAAAATAAAAATCAAAGCAATTTACATTTTGGTCTGATATTGCGGCTATTTCAAATTTCAATTTATTTATTTTCCAATCAATAGTCATATCAGCTCATTTCAATTTTCTTTCTTTAGAGCCCAATTATTAAACATATCGAATTTTCTTTTTCAGTTTCGAGCCATTCTTTTTTTAGCTATCTACATATAACTTTGCTTGGTCATTCCCATTGTCTTTATCCTCAATAGTTTACTAATAGATGTAAGAGTTAATTTACGGATACAATTGTCAATAATACAAAATTAAAAATTAACAAGTTTCCGAATTGTAGATAAACATTATGGAAGGATATTATTTAAAGTTTTATCATGATATATGTGAGGGGTTAATTGCAAAAAAAATCATCAATTTTTAACATTTTACAAATTATACATTATTTTTAAATTTTGGTGAACTAAATTATAATTTTTATTTTATTTTATTTTTTTGCAATTTCAACTCAAACTTTAAAAATTGTCGAATTAAAACACGAATATTCTAGAATTTTCCTAAATCTTTATTGTTTGCAATAAGTAAACAAGTGTTTTATCAAAAAAAAAAAAAAAGGTATGGTGTTTGTATAAAAGTGTGCCCAAAAGAATATTAAAAAAAAATCGAACAAATTTTAATTTGAAAATGAGAAAGTTTGTGAGTGATCTCTAATATGCAAAAAATAGTAAAATTTGTGATAATAAAATGCAGAAATGCTCCCATATTCATTGTGGGCACACTTAATGTGCTTACGGTTGACGTCACATCAATGATTTTTTCCTTTAGGGTTTAGTTTTTTTTTGTAGAGTTTATCTTTATAAGTTATACTAATTAATTAAATATAATGTTGTCACCTCAGCCGTGAGCACATTAACCAGACTCACAGTGGGTAGGGGAGCATTACTCTAATAAAATGGGCCATAATGATTGGTACGGAGGAAGTACATTTCCATCAAATTAAGTCCATCACGAAGGACTCGAACTTGAGACATTTTGGCACAAAATTCTCAAGCATTAATCCCACCATCACTAGGTCAACACACGCACATAGTTAAATCCATTATAGGAGTAACATTTTTAAACATTTTGTTCTATAATGTGATGTTGCGGTAGGAAGAATATTAATGCTAAGTTTTATATAGAGTGTGTAAGCGGTTTACACATATACTTGAGATAAAACTCATATATAAATTTCTGATAATTTTGTATACAAAGCAAATAACAGTATATAATGTAAATTCATCAGTAATAGATTTACACAATACAATTTTCAATCACGTACTAAAATGTATGTACCGCGCAAAGCGCGGGTGTAATACTAATGTGTATTGATCTGAATTAATCACAATCACAACCTTCTTGCAAATGAGCAACAAACTCAAAAACATTTGCTAAATCAAACAAAATATGGCATTTGGTATCGGTGGTAAGAGCTTGTTATGTTGAACGTTCATTTTTATAGAGAGAATGAACCATTGAAGATCAGAGCTATAGCTTAGCTACTCAAGTCTTCAGTTGTGCTGGTAATACTTGTAGTCGAACACCAAATCCTGCCTCCACCATTGATGAATCCCATGAGCTTCCTTAAAATCCCTCGAAGGCGTCAAATTCACAGTCAAATAAGCAGAAGGAATGAGATGCACTGCTTCACACTCCTTCTTCCCTGCAGCAGACAACAGCACGCTCCCAATCGAATGCTTCGTCGCGATCCTCCCTATCCTCCCTGCACCGATCGCCTCCATGTCCTCCCTATGCTGGAAGTAACCGGCGTACTCCGAACAGATCGGATCCGACGGGTTGATGAACAGGTACGGGGTCCAGGAAGACAGTATGCTGAAATGATCATCCTCTTTTATTTCATTATTCCTCCTGTCGGCATAGTCCACGGCAGCAGCCAGCCCAGCGGTGAGGACGCTGTTGGCCAGCCTGAGCCCGAACCCGATCTTGTCGTTGGCGAGGCGTTGGATCGGGGGAGAGGGGAAGGGCGGGTTGAACAAGTAGGTCTCGAGATGGACCCTGCTGTGTTTCGCCATTTGCCTCCCCACAAGCAGTGCCAGGGAGGATCCCAGCGAGTGCCCCGCGACCCAGACGTTCGCGGGTCCTGCTTGGCTGACGACGCCGCGGACGGCTTCGATCCCGATCCGGAAGCGGCTGCTGTTGTGGAGGTTGTTGATGATGAGGTGGAGGTTGAGCTTGAAGTCCTGTTTCCAGTTCCCGGTCTTGTTGATCGTGCCCCGGAAGGCGATCACGTACCGGGGCGGCCTCTGGCCTCTGATGGTGTAGTGGGTGAAGTGCCGAAGTGGGAGACGTGGTGGCTGTCGACGAGGATCTGGACGAGCTTGAAGTTGAAGGAGTCCCACCAGGGAGGAGCTAGGGCGTGATGGCCGTGTCGACTCTGGCGGCGGTCGTGTTCGAGGGTGTAGACGCCTTGGACTAGGCTGGCGGCGATGGATCTTCTGTGGTGCCAGTTGTTCCTGTTTTTGTAGGATAACGAATCTGTGTTATGTTTGTCTGATTAAAAAAAAAAAAAAAAAATTACCAGTCGAGAGCAGTGAGGAATGAAGGTCGAGTGAGGCTGACAATCTCCCTCTCAGACGCCATTGCTGAATAGAAGAATGCTGCTGCACACATTCATTTCTACTTGGTTTAATTATACTATTCAAGAGAAAACATTTTATTTAATTTTTCCCATTTCAGGCACAGTTATCGTTTCAGATTTCAAAAACTATGGCAAGAACAAACAATCCGAGAACAAAGTATTTTTTTTTTTTTTTCCCTTTCTAATTAGATTGTTGATAAAAATTTCTACCACAAACATCGATGAACAGGTTTCATGCTTAGTTTCACACTAAAGCGAAATTAATTTAAAGCATAAGAAAATTACCTCAATCGGAATTCAGAAAGAGAAGTTAAAGCATATGATAGATCGATACGTGCTTGCGAACTGCGAAGAGAGATAATTAGATATAAACAAGAAAGAGAAGTCTTGAATCTTTTCTTAGCATTCGGAAAAGAACGCTGATCGATGCATGCGTGGGAAATGCGTGTTTTTCTTTATAACAAGTTGGCTGTATATATATTTTTTTTTAACAATATTAACTGAAAATTATTGACCGTGGCGTGCCACGGAGGACTCGAACTCGGGACATTTGGACCCAAAACTTAACCCCTACCGCTAGGCCAACACACGCACACAAGTTGACCGTAAATTTATTTTTGAACAATGTCAACGTTAACTGGAGTTTCATACACAACCTATATAATATCGATTCAGATCATCTATTGTAATTCTTTGTTATATCTTGCAACGACGGATTATCGAAATAAATATTTTCTAAACCAGCAATAATTACATGTTTACATAAACAACAATTGTTGATTTCGGAAATATTTACGATACATGACGATCATCTTTCGTTGCAATAAGAAATGCAACACAGAATTGTAATAGAAAATCCAAACCAATATGCATAATAATTTGTTACTGTATATATTTTTTTAATCAAGTTATACATATAAATTTTCCCTCGGATAGGGAAGTAACTTTACCTTATGAATTTATCATGACCTTATATTGGCTAATGAAAACAAAGTCAATGGGGTTGATTTTGAACAATTATTTCTTAAAGATTATGAAAAAGCGCGTATCTAGAGTAAACTCCGAAAATGAATAAGGAAAGTAACCAGTTATTTCTAAGAGGAAAATGACGTTTTGTTTTTCCCTACATTTTTAAAGCAATAATATGTCAGATTAAGAAAAGGCGTGTATGTAGAGCAAACTCCGAAAATGAATAAGGAAAGTAACCAGTTATTTCTAAGAGGAAAATGTCGTTTTGTTTTTCCCTTCATTTTTAAAGCAATAATATGTCTCAATACTAGAGAAAAATCATACACCGCATAATATCGATCTCTAATATTTTCAAACTAAAATCCAAGATAATCACACGACTAACATCCACAAGATTCATGAATCAATCTTGGATCATAAAAAAAAAAAAAAAAAAAAAAGGTTCAACATTAACTCGTTGTCTTAATTAGTATAGTAAAACATCATTTAAGTAGTACACTCTACATATCAATAAAAACTTCGATGAAAATTTTGGAGATATTATGAATGTGGGTTCTAACTATTGTACCATGAAAAAATTGAATGATTTAGAAGCAAGAAAACTTCAAGTTTGTCATTCTCGCTATTTAAAAATAATTTTTTTTTTGAAAAAAACCCTTAATTTTGTCTTTAAATAAGACTAGATTTTGTACTTGTGCGATGCAAGGTATGAATTATTAAAAGCTATTATGGGTATGTTTGGTTAAACTTTAAGCTTCTTAACTTAAAACATAGCTTGTAGATTATCTAAAAATGTTTGGGAAAAAAAAAAGGTTTGACAAAATAAACATTTTAATATTCCCTCCGATTTTTTCAAGTTGATACACTTTTCTTTTTGGGATTGTCCCTTCAAGTTGATATATTTTCTCATTTGGCAAAAGTTAACAACTTAAGCATAATATTAATACAAAATTAGGGCCCACTAATTGGGCCCTTATTTTATTTAATTAACACTAAAATAAACATCCACCTACCCAACTTAAATTCATTCCACCTACCTAACTTAAATCTATTCCACCTACCCACCCAAATTAAACATACCAACCCTAATTCTGAAGAACCACTTCGTTTCTCTTACTCCACTTCGCCCCATTCTCTCCACCGCTTCTTCTTCCTCACCGAAACCCTAATTCTTCGTTTCTCTTACGGTTGGATCTCTCAAAAACATATGAAATTTTCAGCCCGTAAACGTGAGATCCCTCTCTCACTGGAAACCCTAGTTCCTCCATCTCTCTGCAATTCCGAAATTGGTCACCCCGATTGGATCTATCTGAGCGGTGAGCCTATTTCACCGTGAAATTGGCCTAGGTGGCCATCGGGTGAACCAATCTTGCCGCCACCGTACGGAAATCTGCGACATCCGGAGCGCTACCCTCATTTTCCGAGCATAGCCAAACCATCGACGGTCATTAGGTCTCAGCCACCGTTCCCGGGTGTCGATCGCCGCCCCCTCGCCTCGATGATGGGTCGGAGCGGTGGGCTGGCTGGTGGCGATCGGACACCCTAAGTCCGTGGTCAACTTCACTGTTGCCCCCCATTCCTACCTCCTTTGTTGGGCCCGGCGGCGGCATGGAAGAAGCCGGAGTTGAAGAGAACGACGAGAGTCCCATTCCAAGTGCTCCTCTGGTGTCCCTTTGACTTAGCCGGAGAGACTTGGGAAGCTTATGTGGCCGAAGTGGACAGAGAGTGCATGGAGTTGGAGGCAAAAATAAGGGCAGGTAATGGCCAAGTATGAATTCTCTAAACTCTGTAGATTCTCGAAGCAGTGATCTTGATTCTTGCATACTAATTGTGGATGCAGTGATTTTGATTCTTTGTGATTGCATGCTATCTTGGTTAGCTGCCCTTTATGTGTTGGTTATAAATGATGGATTAGAATATGCCCCTCTGTTGGTTTGCTATGATACATTTGCTGTGTGTGAGATTATGTGTCCCATAAAATAGAAATTGAAACATGATAAGTATGCTACTGAAATCCATATAAAACAACTAATAATGCACTACAAATTCAAAAAAGGAAAAAGTTCACACCTTTTTTGATTACCTAGTGCATACATTGCCCCAATCCATAAACAAAATACTAATGCATATCTGTCCCAAAAAAAAAATTGATTTCCTGCACAAAATCTACACAAAAAGTAAGCCTTTCACTAGCCTTAGAGTTGTAGGCTACCAAACAGATCCAAGATTCCAAATATTGCTTCAACCCCCAATCTGTATCCTATTTCTATAATTCCATTGATCTGCCCTCCTCAAGTAGAAAGGTAAGTGCTTTTATGACTACTTGCTTTGAAACTTCAAGATGAGTTGGTAGTTCACCAGTCCTTATGAGTGCATTTTTGCCCATGTGTGGAAGTTCGAAATTGTTGAGACCCTTAGCATTCAGAATTTCAATCATGACACCTTAAAGTGATAAGAACACCTTATTTAGTGTTGTTGGGGATATGTTGTAGAAGGATTGGATTACCACATTCACTAGTCATCTAGTGTATTGCATGCACTTTCATATTGCAGAGATTGTATGGCATTGAAAAACCCCAAGTCCAATACATTTGTGTCTGGAGAATTAGGTGGCTGCTGAATCAACTTCATGTTAAAACCACCTTGATTTGCTGCAATCATGAAATCTGGACCATCACCTTTCACATGAGGCTTTGCATTATCTTGCTGAATCCTTATGTCTTTGCTTGCTCCTGATGGCCATTTGTCTTATTGCTGGAATAATCTATTGCATGTTCATGAAAATAGTCCAAATTTTGATCAGTGATGAAATTAGATTATGAGATCAACTCCACCCTACAATGAAATGTAGATAGGAAAAAAAATGCATAGAAACATGATGAATGTTGACAGCATGATGCATTTTCCAAGTGATCATATCATAACACTATATTAATAAAGCAGTAGGTTGTATTGAATACTTTAACAAGAGGTTCTTTTTGCATTTCTTTGACATCCAATACATGTAACTGAATTATTAATAGAGTTTATGCATGAAAAATAGTAGGAAAATGGACATTTTCAATCGGTGTTTGTTTCATCACATCTCTGTTAATTGAGTCTATAGGTTTGTTGTACATTGTATCTTTGGGTCTGAGTTTAGAGCTCCTCTTAGCCACACATGATTCCATTAATGGCCAAATACCAATTTTGTCATCAAATAAGACTTCTCCATTTTCAGCAAGGAGAGGTCTTGATACAACATTGTTGGTCCCGAAAGTGACTTACACACGTAAAGGGGGGGGTGAATACATGTGTAGAGAAGTGTTTAACTTCTTTTTCGTTTTTCGTCCTTTTTAACAAGTAGTCACTTTGAAGGCTTGTGAGGCTTTCAAAGCTTCTCGCTTGTGTGAGTGTTGTGCGGAATGTGGTGAGACTTAATTTTCTTGCAAACTTCAAGAATTAATACTTAGAGCGTGTGTGTGTGTGAATGCAATAAATCAAAGCTTGTAAATAAAATAAATCACACAAACACTTTTATAGTGGTTCAGAGCAACTCTCCTACGTCCATTCTTATCCTCGACGGGATGAATATCTTCACTCGGTATCCCTTGTTTTATACTTCCAAGGGGAAGTGATTCAAAGCTAGTAACAGACTTGCTTCGAATCCTCAAAGATTCCGGGTTCTCGAGATGCCTTACAACAAATAAACTTTCTAACAAAACTTACAACCTTACAACTCAATCTAAGAACAATAGACTTGGTTTTGGGGTTTTTGGTTTTCGTAAAGTGAGAATTCTTCATAATGAAAATCAAGTGTAAAGGGATAAGGATTCTCAAAGCTAGGTTATGGATATGAACGGTTGAACCTAGAAGTAGAAAGATGTTGCTAATACTCAAGAAAACAAGATTCTTGAGGACACACTAAAGTTGGAAGCGGCTTGAAGAACTAAAGAAAAGTAAAGAGATTATTTGCTTGAGTTCTTGCTTGTGAATAGATTGCTTTGTATGTGCGTTTATGATAGTGTGAGCAACTCCTTCTATTTATAATATGAGAAACCCTACTTCCTGTTGAGAGAAAAGAGGTTGTGTGTTCCTCATTTTCCGGAAAAGTTTGTGTGTGTAACAGTCTCTTTTCAGACTGCAGTATTAGGAAGGGATGTCCGTCGCACCTAGAGGCATGGTGACCTTCACGAACCTTGACGTTTCGGACTATTGCTTTATCCGTTGTGCAATGGTGTGTTGACATGTAATCACTTTCTGTGGCGATTGCAAGACATCCGAACGTTTAAAAATCAACCTTGGATTAGGGGAGTCAACTTATCACACTAGCACAGATTGACGCTTTAAGTACAGTTCCATATCAGAGGTGCTTTGGATGAGCTGACTTGAGAGCGCTTACTTCCACTGAACGGAAGCGTGCTCTAAGCATCTTTGTCTTGAAGCGTTTCCCATATGCTTTGCATGTCTTGTCTATTGACGTTTTCACTGATTATGTCGCTTTGCATCCTGACGCTTCGCGATCTTGTACTACTTCATAATCTGCGCTTCGAGAATAATGAAAGCTTCCTAACATGCAAGCTTTACTATACAAATAACTTGTCTACTTTCATCAAAAATAATAAGGGGAAATATTCTACTGAGGGTTTTGGAATCGAATTAAAACAAAATGTTTATTAACTTAATTCAAGTTCCCCTTTAATATAATATCCCAACAAGCACAAACAAACATGATTTTACCTATGAACTTTTTGTTTTGAAAGTCCTATGTGGCACCTCTTCATCTGGGGCAAGATAGTATCTGTGACTGCCCTTTGTGATATAGAACCACTTTTCATCTATATGCACAATGTTGTGCATATTTAAGAATCTGATACGGTTCAGAATCCTATCCAGCTCTAAGGCTTCCAAACTAAACCTAATTCTCAAGAACTTGTTATCTTGAGTGAGTTGAGGATGTAAAGAAGAAGTGTGAGCTACTAAAAGATGCATCATATACCATCTTTGTACTGTAGTTTTGCTCACTCCCATTCTCACAGAAATCTTCAGTTGAGAGCTCCTTTCATTTTTAGGTATGGCTTTAAACTTTTCATAATCAATAGGTTTAAGAATTTTTACTGGTCTTGTTTTCTTACCAGAAACTTAGTGAATCACCTCATTCCTCTCCATTTGTGATTTTGCAGATTTTCAGAATCGAGAAGCTGTGCCTCTTGTGATGAAGAATTTGGATGCAACTTCATTAAACGCCCCTCTTGCTGGTTTGCCATTTTTGCAACTCTGTAGTAGAAATTGAACCACCTTATTTCTCTCAGTTGTGGAGAGTTCTTTGTGCTTGCCCATGATGTTTTTCTTTTCTTTTCTACTCCAAACTTGTAGAGCAAAAATTAGACAATGAAATATGATTTAAAGTTCTGTTTATAAGGTGAATGTAGTAGTTTATGTACTTTCTCTTTTTGGGGGGAAATTTGAATATTGTGTTTTGGTGTAATTCATCTCCCAAAACATTTGTTTAAGACGCTTTTTTTTTTAATGAAATGACTACTTGCATGTTTACTTTTCAATCCTTTTTTCAACTAATGCAATTTTAATTGTAGATATTCAGCTTCTTTTTTAGATTCTTCAACTTGTTGATTTAAAAGTTTAAGAAACCACAGGAAATTGCAAGAAAAATAAGCCCAATATATATATATATATATATATATATATATATATATATTAATTTATTAATTAAATAATTAATTTTAAACTGAAAATGAAAAATAATATTATTTCAAATTTTCGTATTTTTTTATTTAAATATAAATAATATATTAATTATAATCCTAATTCAATACACTCCTCAATTACCAAACCCACTTAAAACCTTAAACACTCCTACCTTAATTCTCGTGCCGAAAAGAAACGTATCAACTTCAAAACCGGAGGGAGTAGCTTTATAAGCCCTAAGAGATTATAAGTGGAGAAATAAATTAAAATAGTCACTTTGATATAAATTATAGTCACTCTTGCCATATATATATATATATATATATATGGAACGGTTCATGCGTTAATAAATCCTGACGTGTTAAAATGTTAAAAATACTTAAAGGTATACAAAACTATACTTAAATGTTCATAAAATTATGCTTATTATATAATTGTACTTTTAAATGTATCAATTCGTGCTTAAATGAAATCATGCTTATTATACCTTGAAACCATGCTTAAATCAATAACAATCATAGATTTGATTAAGATCAATAGTCCAGATTCATTCATATTTAACACACCAGAATTTATTAACATATGAACCAAACTCTCTCTCTCTATATATATATATAGGAGAGAGATCACATATAAAAAAGAGATTTCTTGTAAGAAATAAGAAACAATCTCAGCCTTCTAAATTTAAAGATCAATGGTTCATATTTATATTTATTCTTATATTAATTGTTATCTACTAATATTTGATGGGGGTTAATTTTGTTTTTTGTGCTTTTAATAATGGACGGTTTTTCCCTATAATTATGGGATTTCAATCCATTTGATTGTATGCAATAAAATTATGCATAAACAAATTCGTAAGAAAAAAAATTCTTCAAAAATCTATTTTAAAACCCATCATCAAGAAGTGTGAAAAAGCGTGTCAGAAAAGCCAAAAAGAAATGAAGCATTTTGGATGAAATGGAGGGAGTATTTGCTAGGGAGTTAATTGAAAGCTACTAATCGTAATACAACTAATTTTAGTGAATAATAATTAATCCTTTTTATGACAGTAATTTGTAAATTCACTCATTGTATAGTGAATATTTTGTGATGAGATGCCTATAAGATATTTATTCGGATATATTGTAGAAAAATTACTTTATTTGCAATATATTTTCAGCTACATGTACCATTTTGCAATGTAGGACAAATCTTAATATTGTATGTAGACCTGCCCATTCTCAACTGTCTGGCGGGCCTGGCCCGAAATTAGCCCGCCGAATCAATAGTTTTTAATTGACCTGGCAGTTGACTGGCCAAAAGAGTTAACGGGCCGGTTTGTATATATTCGAACTATTGTGTAACAGTGTGACATCTTCTATTGTACCATTAGATTATTGTCATGTGTTCTCATAATATTTTCAAAACCACTCATTTTTCATTATGAAATTTTTTTAATTATTGTTAATTTTAAAAATATTGTAAACACGTGACAATCATCTAAATGTACAAAAGAGGGTGACAATCATCAAAGTGTACAACAGAGGATGTCAACGTATTAAGGGTGTGTTTGGTGAATAAGATAATGAGAGAGTTCATCTTGGTTTATCTCACTGTTTGGTAACCAACTAAAATAAACTAGAAGGACCCGAGATGAATACAAGGCCATTGATATTTCACTGTCCCGCCTTGTTTAGTCATCTCACGTTTTTGGTCGGATGAGTTGAACTCATTGAAACAGTAACACAACACTTTCTCTCTCTTACTATTTTACCCTTATGTATTTATACGATTTCAAATAATAATAATAATAAATAAATAAATAAATAATAACAAATAATAGTAATAATAATAATAATAATAAATAATAATGTAATAAAATAATAATAATAATAATAACAATAATAGTAATAATTATAATAATAACAAGAATAATAAAATAATAACTCGACAACTACAACAACAACAACACAACAATAATAATAATAATAATAATAATAATAATAATAATAATAATACAGAGTAATAAATAATAAATAATAAAGGGTACTATTTGAATCCAACGATAAAAAGTGAAATAGGTATGGGTATTTAATAAGGGTAATTTGGTCAATCTAAATTTTAATCTAGAGTTTTGCAATTTGTACCAAACACAATATGATATCATCCAAGTCTGAATTTTTTGCTACCAAATAAAGAGATGAATGATTCATCTTGACATTATTCATATGAGTCGTCTTGAGATGAATCATCATTTCTCATATTGAGATGATTACCAAACACAGCATAATTGTAGAAACAACAAAGCTTCAACTTGAGAGTAGTAGTACAAAATTTGTACTTTCAATTTCTCTATTACGGATAGAGCTGTCAAACGCTCGGGCCGGGCTGGCCGAGTCGAGCCCGAGCCCGTAGGGCATGAGCCAAAAATCAGGTCAGGCGGGCCGGCCCAAAATTCCATCAGGCCGAAAAAAATCAATGCCCAAACCCGCCCATGAGAAAATTATAATGTAAAAATTACCGATCCGTCCGAGCCCATCAAGCTTTTAAGCGTCTTGGATCGGGTCGGGCCGGCCTAAAATTTCAACAGGCCTAGAATTTTATAGTCCAAGCCTACCCAAACTATGGGTGGGCTGAGTACCCGTCGGGCCGGGCTTTTTCAAACTAAATTTGACAGCTCTCGTATACGGGGTATGATTTACGGAGAGTTGAGGGATCCTTTACTCCTTTACAACTTCCCCCAAATAGAATCTTCCAACATCCCGCCCAAAACCAAAAGCTTGATCAGAACCTATAGTGTTTGGTACAAATTGCAAAACTCTAGATTAAAATTTAAATTGACTATTTTACCCTTATTAAATACCCCTACCGATTTCACTTTTTATCGTTGAGATAAATAATACCCTTTATTATTTATTATTATTATTATTATATTATTATTATTATTATTATTATTATTATTATTATTATTAGTATATTATTATTATTATATATTATTATTATGTATGTTGAGTATTATTTTATTATTCTTGTTATTATTAAATTATTACTATTATTGTCATTATTTATTATTATTATTATTATTATTATTATTATTATATTTATTATTATATTCTTGTTATTATTATAATTATTACTATATTATATTAAATTATTATTATTATTATTATATTACTATTATATATTGTTACTATTACTATTATATTACTATTATTATTATTATTTTTTTTATTATTATTTATTAAATTATTAATATTTATTATATATTATATTACGACTATATGATATTATTTATTTATTATGGTTAATTTATTACATTATATTATTATTTTATTACATTATTTTATTATTATTATTATTACTATTATTATAATGTTACTATTACTATTACTATTACTATTACTATTATTATTATGATTATTTTATTAAATTATTAATTTTATTATTATATTAATATTACTACTATTATTGATATTATTTATTTATTATGGGTTAATTTATTACATTAATATTATTTATTACATATTATTATTATTATTATTACTATTATTAGATTATTACTATTACTATTACTATACTATTAATTATTATTTTATACATTATTATTATTATTATGATTTTATTATTACTATGATTACTATTAGTTATTTGATTTATTATTATTATTATTATTATAATATATTAATTATTATTATATTATTATATTAGTTGAAAGGATAAATACATAGGGTAAAATGGTAAGAAGAGAGAAAGTATTGTGTTACTGTTTTAATGAGTTCACCTCATCCGACCAAGCTCGTAGTTCTGATCAATTTTGTCTGAGTACCCATGGAGATACTCTCGAACGAAGCCCAGAAGAATCTAGGGCCGTCTAGTAAGCAGTACAGTGCTTCTCTCGATCCGTCGAATCCATTAGGGTTCTTGGAGAAGGTTTTGAATTCGTTGCGAGGGAAAGCGATTTGTTCAAGAGCGGTTCTCTGGTAAACGATGTAAATGCGATGGTGAGGAGGGTGAAGGATAGAGTTGAGGCGGAGGATAAGAAGAGGAAAGAACTACTGAGAGTCGAAGAGAATGGCAAGGCCGAGAAGAAGATGAAGGAGGCGGCCGATCTAAACAAAGACAAGGCCGAGGAGAAGAAAGAACTGATTAATGAGGTGCAAGCCAATAATGGGCCTCGAGGTACCATTTTCTGAATTCTCGTTTTGATTCGAAGTAAGCATGCTTTTGATCTATAGAAAGTTCGAAATTTTGCATTCGGTTCGCTGTTAGTGAATTCACGTTTGATTAGTTTGGAGTGCAGAGGCGTATTATGTGTATTGATTAGAATCTGCGTTCAAATGTGATTATGCAGCATCCCTAAATCCTTGCACTGTGTTATGAAATTTCATGTTTTTCTTATTCGAACGAAAAATAGCATTTGGGTATTTTGAGTAGGAGATTGTTCCGTTGGATGTTCACATTAGGGGCGATTGTGACATTAGGTTAATTGAACTGAAGAAGTTGGGTTATGCGGTTCATACCTTTAGGCGATGGATGATTCGGAAAATTTACTGAACCTAGCTCCAAGATTGGGAGCCTACTTCAGTCAAACCCAATCCTTTCCCCTCTTTTTTCTCTGGTATATGCAATGGCTGCATTTATGATAGTTTTCTTTCTCGTTATTTTGGCTAAATCATTTATCTGTAAATTTGATTTGTTGCACACCAGTCTAATGCCTTTCTTTCTCTATTTACATCCTCAAAGTCATCTCTCTTGATTCTAGAGTTTGGTTTTCAGTATTTTTCTTTCTCATCATAGATACCTCTTTTGTCTTCTAAATTCCCATACTAGAAATGGCTGAAAATAATGGTGGGGTGGTGACATGGTCATACGAGGATGAGAAACGTCTTGCAAAAGCTTGGAGCACCGTTAGCTATGAAGTTGGCAAGAAGATAAAGACTAAGGGGTATTGGGAAAATGTTGCTGCATTTTATAACGAGAATCGGCCTAGGGGCGCGCACAGCAGATCATGGACTGCGATTAAAGAGCATTACTACAGTGTGATGCGTGATGTTAACCAGTTTTCTGAATGGTACAGGAGATTTCACTACGAACAGGCTCGTGATCATAGTAAACCTGATCCTTTAGAGGCTGCATTTGCTCACTGGGATCTCTGCCACACAACTAGGAAATTCAGTTACATGCACATATGGAGGGTAATGAAGGGTTCACATAAATTGTTTCCCCTAAAAATAGATAAACTAACAAGGGGACCGAGAAACCAGAACCACAGTGTCATGCTTCAGCAGAGAGTATTGTTCAGTCTCCTCCAATGGGACAGCCTGAAGGAACAATTAAGAAATGGGGAGAAGAAGTGCAAGAGGAAGGGACAAAGCCGGAAGATTCAGAGAAATTGCCTCCCCCGCTAATGGATCATCAGGCTAAGAAGAAGACCAAGGCACCGGAATCAGGGTTTCATGCTTCAGTGGAGAGTAAAGTTCGGTCTCGTCCAATGGGACAGCCTGAAGGAACAATTGAGAAATGGGGAGAGGAAGTTCAAGAAGAAGGGACAAAGACGAAAGATTCAGAGAAATTGCCTCCCCTGCAAATCGATCTTCAGGCTAACAAAAAGACGAAGACATCGAAATCAGGAGATCATGCTTCAGCAGAGAGTAAAGTTCAGTCTCGTCCAATTGGACAACCTGGTGGATCAATTGAGAAATGGGGAGAAGAAGTGCAAGAGGAAGGGATGAAGCAGAAAGAGATGAGATTAAAAGAGACCGAGCTTGTGCAAAAGGACTATGACATCGTTATGAGGGATACCCGTGGAATGACGAATGCACAACGCGAATTTCATTTCAAAATAGTCAATCAAATTAGAGCAAGACATAAGTGATGAAATATGTTAGGTTTAATCTTGAATTTTAGTCTTATTTGTGTAATTTTAGTTTCAACTATTCATGATAATTTTGAATTTTAATCATGAAACTTAAATGTATATATATATAACATATAAAAATATGTAAGTGAATGTTGTAAACGATATCTTATGTGAAAAAGTATAGATGAATATATAGTATTGATATGTACTCCATATAGTGGGACTCAAGTAAAAGCTGCTTTTCTAATTCATCATTGTTATGGAGATAGGTTTATAGGAGTTCGTAAGTTATGATGTGGCGATGATGATGCCCTAATTTTATAAACAGAAAGTGGAGTAGGACATGTCCTGCATGACAAGGCTGAGTATCTTCAGTTGCCTTCTCGATTGACAATCCATCAGCATTTGGGATAATCTTGCCAGATGATCAAATCTCTGAATTTCTTGTGTTCTTGATACCATCTTTGATTAGTAATATACATCAGAAGTAATCTCTTTTGAGGATATCTATTGTTGATATAGCCTAGCACTTGGGACTCTTCTCTTCTTCTGAGATTTTGTGAATGGCACTTTTATCTTGATTGCTCACAGTTGAATGCTTATTTGTATCTAAGCAGCTCCAAACCAGGGCAATGGCCTTGATATGGACAAATACTCTTGGGGTCAATCACTGCAAGAGGTTAACATCACTGTTCCTGTCCCTCTTGGAACAAAATCAAGATTCATCATATGTGAAATAAAGAAGAAACATATTAAAGTTGGAATAAAGGGGCAGGCACCGGTTATTGATGTAAGGACCATCTCTTGATAGTGTTTCTTACCATCTCTGAGCAGAACCATCTAGCACTTTTCTTTGTTTAATACTCAGTTAGTTCCTTTTTATGTACTTGCAGGGTGAGCTGTTTGAATCGATCAAGGTTGACGACTGCTTCTGGAGTCTAGGTAGGTGGTGCTTATCTTAAAAAGAGTTATATAAGAATGAATTTCATTCTGCTGTTAATTGGTTTTCTGCCACCTTTAAGAGTGCTTGTATATCTATTACCGTGGCTTTCTACTGGTATTCATGTTAACAAGAAAAGTTTTCGGTACGGAACGGAACATTACCCGGCTAATATATTCATCTGCTTACAGAGGATCAGAAATCTATATCCATTCTCCTAACTAAACAAAACCAGATGCAATGGTGGAAGTATTTGGTGAAAGGTGAGCCAGAGATTGACACTCAGCAAGCGGAACCTGAAAATAGTAAACTGTCGGACCTGGATCCTGAGATGCGTTCTACAGTGGAGAAAATGATGGTAAGCCTGAGCTTTGTTGTTTGTTCAGTAACTCCTAGGGATTTATCTTTCACATCTTTGTTTCCCAATACATTACCAACTTTCATTTCTTCCATTCAATTTTTTTTCTAACATAGGTACATCATGCTTGCATATACTTCATCGAGATTTTTTTTACCTCAGAACCCACAAAATATAACCAAAAACAACCCTGTTAACTATAGTGTTTCATGTCTTTTATCTGCTTATTGGGTCATTTTGTTCAAGTCCTATTTTTGTGCAACATCTGTAGATTGCTGCTTGAGATAGTAACCAAAGTGCATTTACTATCGTTGTTTTAGAGAGTTGCGTAGGCCACTCTGCTGTTTTCGTTTGGATTCGATTATATTCAGTTGAGCTAATATTGTTTCAGTTTACCTGGACCAACTATGTGTTCTTAATTTCTCCTCTTCAAATATGTCGAGTTCTGTAGTTACAATACTTAGATAAGCTTGTGGTATATTCAACTATGAGTAAAAGGTGGGATTTAGAGAGAACTAGTTTAATTATCACTGATGAATATTTCTGGGGATTCAGATCTCATAATCTGATCATTTCAGGATGTTCTTGGGCATCTTTATGTTTATCTCTTGATATTATTTACCTAATTTGCTTAAATTCCAACTTTATTTTCGAATGCACTCCTCAGTTCGACCAACGACAAAAACAAATGGGGCTTCCAACTAGTGATGAGATGCAGAAGCAAGAGGTTTTGAAGAAGTTCATGGCTGAGGTAAACACTGCTTCATTTTTCATGAGCCTGTCTCATTCCTTGTTTTTAGTTTTTATCATTGATTATTGATTACATACATTATATGTATACACATTTTTCGCAGCATCCTGAAATGGACTTTTCTAAGGCCAAGATCAACTAGAGAAAAGACCTTCCTTCAAATTTGATATGTCCATAAAATGCCTATTGCAATCAAGGATTTTTTTTTTTGGTGGTATTTGTAAAATCTTTAAGTCCATGTATGTATATTTTTTAAGGTAGGAGTAACCTGAAAAATGCCAAAAATAGGATCATTGTAATAGTTGCTTTCCCTAAAAAGTAATGACTAATGTTGATGTGAGTGCTTTATTCTATACTGCACACTTGTATGGATGAAATTGTCCATTGCTTATATTTGGATTTTCCATTTCTTTCTTGCCACCACTTTCGAAAATTATTATATTTGACCTCTTCTCTTAACTGTTCTTTCTTTTTTTCTTTTTCTTTTTTTCCCCCTCATAAATATAGTGAAATGGTATTGACTAAGAAAAAAAATTAGATTTCATCAAGGATAATTCGTTTTATTGCTCCATCCCAAAAGTAATTTACTATATATATTTTTTAATTTGGTATAAAATGGCATGACGAAAGAATGAATTGAATGGTGTACCATCACTAACGAAAAGAATGAATTGAATCCCAGGCTGAAGATTACAACATCCTCCATTAAATTCCGCATATGGCATATTCCACTCTCTTTTACATCAGTAGCTTGCTTCATCACCATATTTAACGGTAAATGATGTGTTCATAAAAAACAAAATAATACAAAAAAAACAAAAAGAAAGGAGTCGATGATGATGAAGCAGTCTTTAATTATTTATGTCGTATCCGAACGACTTTAGATAGTCCGAGTGTGACTTTGGTATGTAGGTACATCTGGTAATAATACGTTTTATCTCCGATTAATAGACCTGGATTTGATTCATAATTCATCTCGAGTGTGTGTGAGTATGTTATCTATGCTAAGAAAAGTATATTTAATTTAGAAATGTTATTAATTTTAATATTCCCTTCTTCCTATTTTACTTGAGATGTGAGTTGAATATATATGGGCTATAATATAGTACTTGACCAAACATACATACATATTTAATGTTATGTCTTTTAAGATTTAATTAATAATTTGTCCTAACACATGCTTTGCAAATTGCAAGTGCTACAACAGTACTATGCAGCAGCTTCCATTTATGGTATGGACTTCTCATCACACAACTAATTAACAATCTTTTTTAAATAATCAACATAAGTACTTCCCATCCATCACACTATTAAGCTTATATATTAAACATTCTCTTAATTAATATTTCCACAGTAAAGTTACATGTTACTCCATCATGTGTTGAGAAATGCAAATAAAGTTTTACATCACTTTACACAAATAAATTATAAATAAAAAAAAAAAAGCACACTATGAAATCAACATAAAAACAACTAATTTAGATCAGAATATGATATAAATTCCATCAAAAATTTGTTCAGAATATATAAATTTATTAAGAATCTCTTTAATATTATAAATAACTCCAACTAAATTTACAGTGCCAGTTTCTTTCACAGTTGTCATTCTCCCAAGTTAGGTTCCACTCATTCATTTATCAACTTTGTTCTATGCTTCCAAATAATTACAAATAAGTTTTTTTTTTGTCTCTTTTTGGGCCAAAAAAAGAAGGGGAACAAAACAATTCCATAACCTTCCTTCATGTTCATAACTAGACAATGAACCAACAATGCATTATGAGACCAACCCACTCACAATTATTTTTCCCTTTTCTTGTTTTTTCCATTTTATATGTCATTCAGGTTTCTTAACAGCTTCTCCTATATAATCTGTTTTCATGAAATTTATGAATCAAATAACTATCTCTAGTGATCATCCTATCATGCAAAGTTTATTTCTCTAACAATGAAAAAAAGGAGGGCAATTTGATCATTTTATTGAACATCTCTCTCTCTTTCTAGAAATGCCCACATGTCAAGAAACTTGAATGGTACCTTAATTTTTTTAATCATGAATTATTTAATTACTATTTGAGTGTGAAAAGATGTGAGTAGTGAAGCATGATTGGCTGCCAACACTTGTAAGTGGGGATGACAAAAGTGATAATTATTGGTCATACTCAGGAAAATTGGGACTCCATTCATTCCACAATTCATACACTTTTGTCCCTTTTCTTCTTCTACCAAATGACAAGTTGATTTTTGATCAATCAATGGGGACTATGTAGGCCATGGATTCATTACTTACAAATAATAGAAATGGAGGCTGAAAAAAATTGGTTGGAATCTTCTCATTCTTGTCTTATTATTTGTGTTGGAATCGAGATTCAATTCAATGAAACCAAAGTAACAAATTGATCAAGGCACATATAATGTTTCCATATATGCACAAGTGTTGTGAATTCATGAACGTGGTTGATGTGTTATTGAATAATGAATCCAAGTGGCTTATTTCATCTGCATTTTTGCTTTTTTGTTTCTCAAAATTTATCAGTTTGAATGGGTTTTTTAAATTTTTATTTTTTATTTTTTGAGAATGAGATTCATATATGGCCAACTATGTGTATGTGCAATTATTTTTTTGATTCATTGAAACGTCCTAATCGAAAATGGGGCAATTTGACAAGAACTTGCCACGTGTATTGTTGCTATTTGTACAAAACAAACTTTCATGATTAAAGCGGCAAAGTGTGACACGTGACAAAAGAGTTATTCTTTAAGTTTTATTAAGTGTGATTTTCATCATTATTTCCTAATAATTCCCATGTTACACGGACGAAATTGTGTGCGCTAAAAAATGATGTTATATGTTGAATTTGTATTATTATGAGAGAATCCTTATGAATTTTAACACTTAGTTATTTTTCTAGAAAATAAAATAACATATAGTAGTAGTTATATAAGCAACGAATAATACAATTTTTAAGGTACACATGGTGGCATTCTCATTATTATAAATATACACCAAATTATAAATAGAAAGTCTTGTACTTTTATTTTTTCTAGTAAAAAGGTAAGGGCCTTATGCATAATTCCAATCAACCAATTAAAAGTGGGCATATACTCCACTTCTATTTAAAGCATAGTTGAATTCATTATCCCTTATTTATTTATTTATTTATTTATTTTCTTCCAATATTCCCCAACATTTGTTTTGGTTGTTAATTGTTTGACCATGCACGATATTGTTTCGCCAATAATTCACTAATTAAAATCACTTAATTAGTGGGGGGCAACAAAGTCAAATCCTTTTTATTGTTAACCCTAATAGTCATAGATACTCGATTTGAAAAAATTAAAATAAATTGTGTGTGTGTATATACGAATCCTATTTTCTTTCGATGCTTAATTACTGAAAAGAATGTCTCAATACTTAATTGTGGAATAATACTCAAGTCCTTTAATTATTAACTTTTATAATTTAAAAAAATGTATTTTTATCATCCTTTTTTAAATATTATTTTTTATGATAATTGGTACTACCAAAGAGAATCGTTGATGGGTTGCTGTAGCCGATTTTTGTGGCCAATGAAAATAGAGGAAGGAAAAAAGAAGAATTTTACATCATTGCTGGGAATATTATGGGCTTGAATTGTGAATCTTTTACCAGCAATCAGTAAAAAGATTGATAGCTGCCTAGGATAAGCCATTAATAAATATTCCCAGAATTTTCTATAATGCTTGCTTTGATAATCAGAAGCTTTAATTAATCACCTAAAGAAGTTTACTCCATAAGTTTGTGGCCTTTCCATAACTGCAAAAAATACATAATCAATGGCTTCATTTGACTTTATTCTCTCTCGCCAGCACACCTGTTAGTCCAAACGCACAATTCACTTTAAATATTGACATTTTTATTTACAATAATTTATTCTTTTATTAAAGATAATTGAATTTTTGTAAAATATTAAATTATTACAATATTAAATTGATAAAATATTTTCAATTATCGCGATACTTTATTCAAGACAAATAATCCTTTTATTCTTGACAATTATAATTTTGACTAAAATTTTAAGAATAGTTATTGGTGAAGGGTAGAAGATGTTCTCATTACTCATAATATGTAGTACTCCGTATAAATTATTAAATTCAACAATTACGAGACCGAAATGATAAAAAAGAAGATTTCGAGCATCAAACAAATTGACACTTTTTTTTCCGAAAAAACTGACACTTTTATTTAATGACAATTTACATTGTATTAAATAATTCTTTTTTACCCGAATTAAATTTTCGGGTAAGGTCTGAACCGACCGTACGGTCAGCCGGCTGCACACAAGTATTTATCCTCTCTCTCATAAATAAGAAGAGGACAAATAATTAATTGCGTGCTCTGTTTACACTTATATGAATCTAGCGTTGATCTGTTGAGCGCATATATTAAGCGACTCGTGAGCTCTTACTTTGTTTTCACTTAATTCCATTACATTTTATTTTCTTTTTTATTTTTTTAAATTTTAATTAATTAATTTAATAATAAATTTTAACTGAAATTAATAATCAAAGAATTATTACATTCACAAATTACATAAAAGTTAAATATAAAAAATAACACATCATCACATGATATATATAGGTGATAAATCACATAAAAAATAAATTTCATGTAAGAAATGAGAAATAATCTAAGATCATTTATCACTGTAGATCTATAATCCAAATTAACTGTAGCATTATAATTGTAAGGAGACTGTATCATGATGACTAATGTATTACTGTATAATAAAACTAGCAATGCATTATGATACACGATACATTATAATTGTACATAGCATGCAATATAATTTTATAGTATAATAACGCATTATTTTATTTTTTTACCTGATGTCGTACGTACCTATATATATTACTACTGTTTAAAAAGCAAGAATATCGAGGACGTAAATGTTAAAAAAGAACACAAAACATCCAAAGCAAACAAACATGCATGAACTTTTATTGATTTCAAAGACAAATTGCATCATCGCGTTACATACTCAAATATTTTCCCATGCACGATGTGCCAAAATTAAGTCTCTAAAAATGAAAATTTTCTTCATGGGGAGTGGTCCAATTATAACGCTTAACGGATTTCTTTTTCTCATGAAAATAAATACCGTCGGCCATCGCACTCCATCTGCACGCCATCTTCACACAATCATCTTGTCCTAATTTCCGATCAAACCCATGAAACGACGCCGTTTTGTCGTTCCACTTCACATCGCAAGCGAATAAAGTAGTGCCCCATACATTCTGGCAAAATTGCCACATATAATCATCGTGTTCTTTGAGGCTGTGAGTTCCAAGATCATCTTCCTTAGATCGACAATGAACTGTTATTTGGGCGTTTGGAATCTCGTTTGAGATGTGAATGGTGTATCTTGGCGCGGCAATAATATTGCATTTTTTAGCTTCGGAAATGCCGCCAAAAATGAAGAGGAGGGGGAGGAGGAAAAGAAAGATTTTCATCATTTTTCTTTTTTTGTTGAGTGTGTTTTTGTTTTAATCTTTGGAGCCATTTTATAGTGTTGGAATTTTTTTAAGAGGGCGTGATAGATTAATTTTTAAAAAAAAAAAACAATGTATTTTTGAATAATAAAGAGGACGTTAAGTATTATGGTCACATGCATATTATTTCTTTATTTTTCAATTCGACTATGAATGTAGTTTTCCGGATTGAATTAAGATGATCTCGTCATGTGATCAATTACATCAATAATTTAATATCAATTCAATGGCTTTGATCTATCAATAGATATATTCATTAATGATTATAAATTTCAAAATCTAAATGTAGGATTCATTGGGTCTAACATTAGAATTAGAGAGGGCAACATAATTTAATAAAAATAATCTATTTTTATAAATTAAAAAAAGAGGGCATTATGATTGGCCATGTATATTATGGTCATATAGATCTATTCATTAATAATTATACATTATAAAATCTGAATATAGGATTGATTTGTTATGACATTATTATCCTAAAATTGATTGTGTTTTATTTATTTATTATTTATTATTATTATTATTCGGTAAGATGCTTTAGTTTTGTAGTCGTAGACACATATACATGAAATCTAAATATATATAGTAGAATCATGAGAGTTAAGTCTTCCATCATTTTAGATTTCATTGATTTTATATGGATAATAAAATTAAAGTAATAAATTAATTTATAATTAAGTTATCATTTATGATAACAATATAAAATCTATATTAGAAAATTGCAAAACACTCGGCCATATGGTGCACGCTGCATAAAATGCGGCTGTGTGAGAGTGAGTAGGGAATCCTAAGGTTAGTGAGTGTAGTTAGGTTTAGGGCTTAAGTAAAATTATGGGCTAAACAAATTTACTTAATGTGCCCTGATTTTCTCCTTAATTTTTACTATTTTAGGACGTGAGACTAATGAGTTGGAACATATGAAAGAGAAAAGTGGGACGGAGGGAGTAATTTACAAGAAATGTTCATATGTTTCCATACTATTAAAGTGTCCAATTATATATATATATTAATATTGAACCTCGCTCACATATGTGTGAGAAAGATCAACAATTACAAGAAATGTTCATATGTTTCCATACTATTAAAGTGTCCAATTATATATATATATATTAATATTGAACCTCACTCACATATGTGTGAGAAATATCAACTAAAAAATGGATTTCTTATAAGGAGTATGAAATAAGGAATGATCTAAACCATTGATCATTTTATGATCTATAGTATAAATTATGACTAGTGCATTATAATTGTATCGGGAATACATCGCAATGACAGATTGTATTATAATTATACATAGATGCATTATAATTATGCATACCTATAACAAATTCATTAATATTTAAGAGATAGAGAAAAATGATATACTACTCCCCTATTCGTGGGCACCTTCGTGAGCATCTTCGCCGTTTTATCATTTTGACATTACTTTGTTCAATTTTTTCGATTGTTTTATATTCTAGTACCTTAAAAATTAATTTAGAAACTATAAAATCTAAATAATCAAAGCTCGATTTATTATTTTTTATTTTTAACTTCCAAAAATGAGTAATAAAACAAATCGAGTTTTGATTTTTATTTATTTGTTAGATTTATGATTTCTAAATTAATTTCTAAGGTACTCGAATATAAAACAATCGAAAAAATCGAACAAAGTAATGTTTAAGTGATAAAATGACGAAGATGCCCACAGAGGTACCCATAAATAGGAGAGTAGCATATATATATCTTGATAGTATATTGATAGTATATAAAGAAATATCCGACTACATGTTTATAATCATGCATACCTATAACAAATTCAGATATCGAAGCAGCAAATTGCATTAACAAAGAGAATAACATTATATGCAGCAAAATAGAGAAATGCGACCATTATTGTTAGATACAGTTTTTTTTATAGATTTTAAATAATCCCCATTACAAATTATTTTATACTCCCTGCATCCTTCTAAACTATTTCGGCCCATCTTTTTCAGCACGGATTTTAATAAAGTATTAGGTGAAGTAATATTATAGTAATAAATTGAGATAATAGAGGGAAAAGATAAAGTCATTTGAGATAATATCATGTTTAAAAATGGAAAGTACATATTGTACTCTATTAAGACATCCAAAAAAATTTATGTATATCTAGCCGGACAGAGGGAATATTAGATTATTGATTGATAAGATACAGAAACGCTCCAATGCCACAGTGGGCACACTTAATGTGTCTACCGGTGATGTGACAATACCACGTCAGCAATCTTTCCTCTTAGGGTTTAGTTTTTTTGGGTAGGGTTTAGTTTTTTATAGTAAAGTTTAATTACATTTGGTATGGTTTTAATTAACTTCTTTATTTATACCAATGTCACGTCATCCATGGATATATTAATCATTCGTGCCCACGGTGGGCATTGGAGCATTACTCTAGTAAGATAAGTGTATAAGAATTTAGCAAAATAATAATTAAAAAATCCACCTAGAATTAGAGTGCATAATAGTAGTATTAATATATAGATAGATGGTCTTATAATTCATTAATATTGGATTTGGGCTACACAATAATATAAGTCTTAATACACAAAAATAGCCAAAAAAATAAGTCTATACCTTTTTTAGCCACAAGTTTAGTTATGTATCTTTTATAGCCACTTTTAAGGTAAAATGATATGCATACCCTTACTTTTGGGTCAAAAAGGTATGTTTGACTTTTTATATTTTAATTCATTTCTTTTTATTTGTATTTACGTATTTTTATACCAATATACGTATAAAATAATTATACAAAAATGTGGATGAAAATAAAATAGAAAATTCGGTCATTAATTCAGTGTATGAATTTTTTTATTTTATTAACTGTTTTTACTAATCAACTACACGGTTAATCGATATATTTACACAGTAAAATTGATATACTACACAGTTGTATTATCCAACCGTGTACACGCTGTAAGCATTTAATATTTTGATTTTTCTTACATTTATTGAAATGTAAATTTCACCAACAACCCAATGGTTGTTAGCATTAAATATGGTTACGAAAATCCCACAAAATAGAACAACACCAACAAAGCAAACACATTTACAACATTCATATATCAAAATCTAGAGAGACAAAAATTGGGAGAGAATGAAGGTTGTGAAATAATTAATTTGAGCGGAATTATGAAATTATTTCAGATATTGAAGCATCTTATTAGCCTATTTATTTGCTGATAATTAACAAGGTATGTTTTTCTTTCTTTCCATTTTATTTAATTTGCTAGGCACAAAAAAAAAATCACAATTTCTTGTTTTTATTGAAAAGATTTAGTTGAAATTTTTGTTATTATACCATTTATTGATGATGCTAATTATTGATATTATATAAAGTTAAAATAGGTCGAATGATGAAAAATTGATTATTTGTTTAACTAAGCTAATCTTGTTTGGAATTCAAAAATCAAGTTTTTATTTAATAGTTTTATTATGCTTTTTATTTAATTATATACACGGTTAATTCACATTATTACACACTTGAATTGAACTATTACACGGTTAAATTAGACAACTGTGTACACTTAGAATATTTTATATTTTTTATTACCTATTTTATTTAATTAATCATATTATTAAATTAAGTTAATTATGTTAATAGTTTTATAATTAATGAAGTACACGGGTAATCGATATATTTACACAGTTGAAGTGATCTCTTACACAGTTGAATTGTACAACCGTGTACGCTGCTGAACAATTAATTTTGATTTCAGGATGTCTTTTCGAAGAATTGTAGTTCGCCACAGTGGTCATTGGGAGAGATCCGATTACATAGGAGGGGATGACATTATGGTGCATTTGAACATCCTAGAATTGACTCGTAATAATCTTTTACGAGAGGTTCAATTAGAATTGGGAGATAATCCGGACTATTTGCTATACTATCTCACGAGTATAAGCGAAGGAGCGAAGATTAAAGTGCCTTTAAGAACTGACACCGATTTATTGAGGATAATTGTGGAGGAGCAAGGCATACCCACTGTTTATGTGATCAGCAAAGACAAGAATACAGTGAGAGAGAGAGGCATATCCGCTACCCAACGTTCTGAAATTTTTCATGAAACAGTTAGAACGGAGCTGAATAGAGAGGAATCACATACGGATGATAGAGAAGAAGAGGATGTGGATAGAGATAATTCAGAAGTAGAGGAAGAGGAAGCGGAATCGGAAGCGGAAGCGGAGAGAGAGAGAGCAGATGAAGCAGATGAAGTAGAGGAAGAGGAAGCACAGAGAGAGAGAGAGCAGATGAAGCAGAGGAAGCAATGCACCGTTTCGATTTATTTAGTTCGCTCACCATCGAATTTGCTGCATGGATACGCGAACCAGGACATATTGATAGGGTGATGGGACATCGTAGCATACCCACGGGTGAGTATGAGACCCACAACGAAGATTTTGGAAGTGATAATCCTGTCGTTAGAAATTGGTTGATTCCTCACGTCAATCTAGACAGGGCTTTGCCATTGGGATGGATTGAATCATTTGGACCCTCTGATGGTCAATTGCGAAGAAAGGCCATTTTTAAGAGCAAGGATGAATTGTCAAACGCTGTCGGAATGCATCACATGCAGAACAGATTAGAGTACAAGGTGGATCGTTCGTGTACTGAGAGATTGGAATTCGTTTGCAAGCACGACGGATGTAGCTTCTTCCTGCGAGCTAGACAGAAGGGAGGAATATGGCAAGTGAAGAAATATAACCCCGATCAAACGTGTACTGTGGTTCTTAATCGGAACGCTCCACGACAAGTACCTGCTAAGGTACTAGGCTGTTACTTTGCTTGGAGACTGGTCACCGAGGGTGTCGTGTTGAAGCCAAAGGAGATGATGGCCGAAGTCCTTAGAGAGTTCGGTATAGAGATCAATTACCGCTTTGCCTTGCGTACGAGGAACGTCGCGATAGAGATGACATACGGAGACTTCGACAAGTCTTATTTGAAGCTTCCATCGTACCTATACTTGTTGAGAGAGAGAAACCCGGGAAGCATGTACGATATTGTGACATCGCAAAGTTCGGATCGATTGCGTTACATGTTCCTAGCCCTTGGCCAGTCAATTCAGGCCTTTCAGAGCGACTTTCTACGGCCGGTCATCGTAGTGGACGGGACCCATTTGAAGGGGAAGAACAAAGGGACTCTATTTGTGGCTGTGACCAAGGATGGAAACGAGCATGTTTTTCCCCTCGCGATTGGATTAGGTCCGATCGAAGACGACGATTCTTGGACTTGGTTTCTCTCAAAGGTGCGTGGCTGTTTCGGAGAGCCGAATGATTTGTTGATCGTTTCTGACGGACATGCCAGCATCAAGAACGCCATCAGTTCTATCTACCCGAACGCTGCCCACGAACTTTGTTTCTATCACCTAACGAAGAATATGGTGACATTTGGTCAACACGCCGCAACTATCTTTGAGGAGGCAGCGTATTCATATCGCGATAGCCATTTTGACGATGCCTTCGACGCGTTGAAAACCATGAGCAGAAGAAGTGAAACCGGAGGGATTTGGAAGAGGCTATCCGACATTGGCGTGTCTCGGTGGGCGAGATCTAAATGTCCTGTCCGACGTACGAGCTTCATGACATCAAACCCAGTGGAGACCATGAACGCTCGATTGTTGTGGGCGAGGCGTCTGCCTATTTGTGCAATGCTTGAGGTGTACCGTCTCATAGTTGAGAAATGGTTCGAGGAGCATCGGAGGAGTGCCATTTCCAGAGAACACGAGATAACCGAGAAAGCATTTATGAAGTTGTCGAGGGCTGTGGAATGGGGTCGTCATTACACGGTTCGCGGTACAACTACGCATCTTCTGAAGGTTGAAGGGGATAGAAATCAGACTTACATTGTCGACCTTCAGCAATCAACGTGCGAATGCCGTGAGTTTGATTTGGATATGATCCCTTGTCGTCACGCTTGTGCTGCTTTGAGGTGCGTGAATAGTTATAATCTTTATGAATTATATAATTTTATGAATGTTTATGGTGATCTTTATCTTTGTAGGTTTGTTAACTGCAACATGAATGATTATGTGAGTCATTATTTCAAGCAATCAACTTTCATAGCCGCTTATTCACCTGTCATCGAGCCTGTACCACATCCGGACTCCTGGCATGTGCCTGAGTTCATCAAATCTTGCATCGTTCGTCCTCCATTGATTGAAAAAGAGGCCGGACGACCGAGGAACTCTAGAGCTCGGTCTGCTGTAGAAGGATCGCTGAGGCGACATAAATGCACTCGTTGTGGACGGGATGGCCACAACAGAAGAGCATGCACAACAGAGGAACATGAACTGCCTCCTCAGGGAGACAACAATGGAAGAAGACGGAGGAAGACATGCAGCATATGTAAGAGCGAAGAGCACACAAAACCGAGATGTCCACTTCGACCGAGGGAATGATTTAAATAGTGTGTTAATGGAAATTTGAAGTATTTTGGATTGATGTTATGTTGTTTGAATTCTATTTTGATGTTAATGTCATTTGGTTCGAAAAGTTTACAATCTCCTGAAGCCTTTCTTCTGGAAAGCTTCGGGCCTTACACAGTTATTTGCTAACTTTACACAGTTACAAATGTGGTACACAATTGAATTCAAACAGTCAACTGTGTACCGGTCAAAATTGGTCAAAATTAACATAATTAAGGGCTTTTATTGTGTCATCTAATTATGTTTATTAAATATATTTATTATTAAACATCCATTTGTGGCTAATTATGCAAGAAATTGCAATTTAAAATTATTGATTAATCTCGAATGGTTCTTTGGTTAGATATCTCATGGTGATGTTAATAGTCTTGAACTCAAGATTATAGTGATATTACATATCACTAACATGTGTAATGATTAAACACTTAATAAGTGTACTAATTGTTGAATATTATAATTTAGATCGTGATTAGAATGTGTTTAGATAAGTAACGAGTCAAAATTGAACGATTGAAATGGTAATTATTCATAATTCTCTTAATGTAACCCTTAATCGTGGTACAATACACAGTTGAAATTCTAACATCCGTGAAATAATACAATTTTACCGTGTAATAATATATTTTACCCGTGGAAATTGTTATGTCACAAAAATTAAAAGATTACAATATATGAAATTTATCATAAATTATTTACATAAACAATAAGATATTAATGTTAACTTATTTATTTAAGGCAATACAAATGAGTACACGATTAAATGACACTTGTACACGGTTATTTTGACCCTAATCGTGAACCCTAACCGTGTATTAGTCAAAATTAGTAAAAATTGGTCAAAATTAACGTAATTAAGGGCTTTTATTGTGTTATCTAATTATGTTTATTAAATATATTCATTACTAAACATCCGTTTGTGGCTAATTATGCAAGAAATTACAATTTAAAATTATTGATTAATCTCGAATGGTTCTTTGGTTAGATGTCTCATGGTGATGTTAATAGTCTTGAACTCAAGATTATAGTGATATTACATATCACTAACATTTGTAATGATTAAACACTTAATAAGTGTATTAATTGTTGAATATTATAATTTAGATCGTGATTAGAATGTGTTTAGATAAGTAACGAGTCAAAATTGAACGATTGGAATGGTAATTATTCATAATTCTCTTAATGTAACCCTTAATCGAGGTACAATACACAGTTGAAATTCTGACATCCGTGAAATAATACAATTTTACCGTGTAATAATATATTTTACCCGTGGAAATTGTTATGTCACAAAAATTAAAAGATTACAATATATGAAATTTATCATAAATTATTTACATAAACAATAAGATATTAATGTTAACTTATTTATTTAAGGCAATACAAATGAGTACACGATTAAATGATATTTGTACACGGATGCTCTTACTCTATCCGTTTTAACATCAGTTTAACTGTGTAACAGTTGAAAAAATTGCAAAATAATGTTAAGTCATATCCAAAACGATTCCAAGCATATTCAAAGCAAAAAAAAAAGTGTCAGTTACCACCAAGCTAAGAAAATAGAGATTGTCAAATATCCAAACTCATTCCAAACAATCCTAAATAACATGTCATAAGAAATTAAAATGTAGTTCTAATTTTCATTCACTCAACGATAACGCGAAGATTCTTCTTCCAATTCTTTTCCTATAACGCTTAAGCCCCACGGCAATAGAACCCGAGGTGATATCTTCGTTCTCAGAAGTGTGTGCCCCTAGCAACCGATCAATGTACCTGAGTGCGTACGCCCCGCAATTAATCTCATCAATTTGTTTAAATTGACATTCCAAGGGGGCGAAAACTATTTCCATTGCATCCGTCTTCTTGGTTAGATCTGGATTTTGCTTCCAGTAAAAAGATTTTTGAAGCAATCTCGGGAAAAGATGACTCAACGGAAGCAACTCTATGTGACGAGAAGTGACAACATTATCCTCAAGAAGACTGAAATATAGTGAATCATAAACTTCAATCTTCCACTCCGGAATACAGATGCGCACAGTAACCCAATGAAGTGAGTTAAGGTGGCACACAACAATGAACTGAAGATAATACAACAAAATAAATATGAATAAGTAATCCCTTGAAAGTAATATATTATTAACTAAAATTATCAACACCAAAGACACTTACATATTTAGCAGTTGACCATGGTGTGTAGGTTTCCTTCCCCATAAAATACTGGACTAAATCGCTTGGAGCTTTCCCCTTTGTTATATCCAAGGGTCGGGTCGTCCGGATGAAAAACTTTAAACTCCCTCAGCATTTTTTTCTGTGATTCGTTAATTAATTTGATAGCATTAGAAATTTATAAAAAATATCATGTACGAGTAAATTAAATTTACTTACATAGAAATCCACGCCCGGGAGAATGGTGTGAGCATATTCTACGTTGGGACCAAGTGAAAAGCAACGCCTCAATCTCACCCTCCAGTAAATCAAGTAAAGATCGACCATCTAAAATTAAAATAATTATTTTTTATTAAAATGTAGTAATAAAGTATATGAAAATACAATGAAATAAAATAAAATTAAATTAAATTACCTCTGCTGTGAACTGTACACTCACGTTCTCGATGTCATCAAATAGCTTTTGGGTTAGAGTAAACATCTCATCTCCTCTAGTTTGGACAGTGTTCAGAGGGCCCGACTCTCTAAATGAGTTATATGCCTGCTTTGCATCAGTCAAGTCCTGTGGAATGCCCGGCGTCGGAGGTAGCGGTGTCCACGGGGAGCGAAGGAACACTGACTTCCCTCGAGCACGTATGCTGGCCCTCGTCGCACGAGCCGGCTGCTCTTTCTCTCCGCGTGGAATGTCAGACTCTGATGATTCTGGTGTGTTTCTACCATTGGAGGGTAAGTCATCCAGCTCCTTGTAGTAGGCCACGTGTGAGGATGATCCGTACTCAACATCATCGAATGCAACGTGTGCCGGGGATCTCTGCTGAGAATGGAGGGAATTCATAGATCTATACTTGGAATGATGAGAGCCTTCTCGATCGTGCAGATTAATTTCATCCCTCTGTGAATGTGAATGCTGAGAAGGCGCTTTGGAACCTGTCGATACAAGAGGCCGGACCTCATCACGATCCTTGCCATCTCTCTCGGTCCTCGGAGTTTGAATCTGACCGGGTGATCGTCTCGAGAGGTGTGAAGAACTCGTAGAGCCTCCCATCAACCCTTTTGCTCGCTCGGCAAATTTTTAAGCAATCTTGTCGATAAACCCCGATCCCAACTTCTCAACCAAGCGGTCCACCCAATCATCGCCCTCCCCTCTCATACGACACGGATCACCGTGCACACAACATGTAAGCCCAGAAGGCTCGTGCCCAATGGACACATGCCTGCGCCTCTTCGCTTGTGCCCTAGCTGGCTCTTCACCATGCTCACCGCATGTAGCTCTAGGCGCTTGCACAGCTCTACGGCCTCGCATCGCTCGCCTGGCCATATTATCCACAACACGAGCCATTTCCCTTGCTGCTTCCGCTGCTCTTTGTTCTGTTGGGACTTTCTTGAATGCATGTCTCTGGTTTATCCACAACGTCACACAAAGGGGATCCCGACAATCCAAGCTCTGATAATAAGGCTCCATCATCTCAGCCTCATCCGGTTCAAGGGTCGGATGCACCTCGAGCTGTAAAATCAAAATACGCAACAATTAAATTAATTAATATTTACTGAATTAATCTAAATTAATCTATCTTAATCTAAACTAAAATTAAATTGAATAAGTTTTATCTAAAATAACTAAATGATTTAAATTTACTACACTTAAATTATAATTATAAACAACTAAATTATATTTAATTAATCTGACTAGTGCTACACTCGAAATCAATATTTTAATAGAATTAAATTAAATTAAAATAAATTAGATTAAATTAAATTAAATAAAACATATTACCGAGTGATCGTCGAAAAAGCCAGTATATTTATGAGGCGATGTAAATGTGACCCATCTCTTTAATCGGGGCCTATCAATATTAGATCGTCGCTTGGCGCAAAGCGAGGCTAGTCCCGGAATCGCCTCGTAAGCCCACATGGATAGAGCCCAAATTGGCCCGAAAAAATGGTAGGCCCCCTTACCGTTCTCTATCTCGATGGGGTCCTTCTTCACGATACCCATCTGGTGGCAAAGGTGTTGAAATGACCACGAGCCCCATGGGAAGGCTGCCCACTGAGCCTCGTCCTCGAGTAATGCCCATACCCACTCATCGATCCACACATTGTCTCGAACCAACACCATGCAGTAGAACATCAGTAGGTTGGCGGCCTTCAAGTATTGCTCAGGCACCCCAAGCTTGTGATCGTTCGGGCCAATGAAGTCCTTCTTCAACGTGTTCACTCTCGTCTTCTCCCCGTTGTACACGGTGTGGAAAATGCTAGTATGAGGTATTGCATGGTGAAGTCTCGGATTGAATTCGGAATCTCCAAACCTTAAGCCGGTCACTAGGGCAAACTCCCTAGCGGAGAATCGAATGTCGCGCCCACCGACGTGAAACCATCTCTCATTGTCCGAGAAATCATTATCAGTGAGCTCTCGCGCCATAAGCTCGTGTAGGGCATTGTTCGCGCTTCCACGTCTCTTAATATGCAATAAGCATCCAAACGGGTCAGCACAAAACCGATTATACAATTCATCCCCTCCTTCTCTCTTCAAAACCTTAGGTATGGAATCAATGACGTCGTCCTTTACGTATTGGTTTATCTGTGCCGTAAAACCTTGCATTCTAGGTCTCAACCATTTGTGTCGAGGCTGCAAGGACAAACAAACACAATTCAATATTTTAGGAAATACAAAAATTTGTAAAATTTTGCAGATAATACACAGTTGTTTCAACTGTGCAAATGCTAGAACAACTGTGAAATCAGTAATTCAACTGTGTAACATCAAACCACAGCCAGTCAACCAAATTCAATCGTGAAATCCCTAATTTGACTGTGTAAAACCCTAATTCACCTGTGTATACATTTTATCTATCGGAGGCAAGTTTCTTTTTTATTATTGCTTTAATTAATTGGTCACAAATTTACATGTCTATCCAGCAAGATTGAAATGCTTTTCTCTACGATATTTGTTATAGTTTTGTGTTCAAGTGGGCATGATATCTAATTTCCAACCTTTTCTTTTTTTAATGTGAATTCACATTATTTGTTATAGCTTTGTGTTCAAGCGGCATGATATATATCTAGCTAATTTCCAACTTTTTCCTTTTTTTAATGTGAATGATGTGCATACTGTAGCTATTGCTATATAATACTATATCTATTAATTAGCCAAATGGACAAATGCCAATTACAAATTATAGATCATGTTGGTGAGATATATATTAATCATTAAAAAGAGTTTTAAAGTAAGATATCCTTCCACGAAAAGATGATGAATACTTTAAATTAATGTCTTACTTTGTCAATGTAAAGATATCATCATAAGAATATAATACAATCACTAAAACATCTAGGGCCCTTTGTGACTGATCGTAGGGATTACATTAACAGCAACCAAAGACATTAACTCACCGGCGCCGGCGGCGGCAACCCAAAGGGGTCTTCTTCTGGGGATGGCTCATGGCGGCGACGCTCTTCGTCGGTCTGAACGTCTCCATTAGGTTCACGCCCTTCGTCGTCTCTGATTGGCTGACGAAAACGTAGCGAGCCTCGAGTGGATTTGGCACGGCGTCGTGGGCGCGGGCGCGGGCTTCCATTTGGTCCACGGCGGCAACGCCCTTCGGCATCTTCGTCTCCGGTTGCCTCAGGACGGCGACGCCGTTCTTCACTTCCTTCATCATCCTCAGTTCTCTGACGGCGGCGTCGCGCGTCTCCACTGGATTCTTCGGTTCGAGCATCATCTTGCTCTTCACGCCGGTGACTCCCATCGTTGGAGCCATTTCTATGGTTGCCCATTGTCGATCAAGCTCAAAATTGAAATGTACCTAACAACAGCGCAATCAGCTGAATGGAAAGAGGAATCGCCACAAGTTCTAACGATATACAATCTTCAACAATTCAATTAATTAAAAAAAAACACCAATCCATCGCTAATCCTAACCGACTACAATTAAATCAAGCTATGAAAATAACCAAAATCATCCATAAATCCCAAAAATTTGAAGATTAAATGGTTGCAGCTGATCGAATTAACTGAAATTCAGGTGAATTACCTGCTACTTGGCCGTCGTTCTCCATCGACCGAAAGGGTCCTTGAACCCTAGAGAGAGAATAAGAACAAGAAAAGAATGAATGAAAAAATTGATCGGACACAAGAAAAACAATGGTGAATGCTTCGGAAGCCCAAGAAATTTCGTGGTTTTGTTTGAGTAAATTTGGCGTCGCCGGCGCCGGCGTCAAGTTTGGTGCTTTTGTTTGAGTGAATTTGAATAAATGGGGTAGGGTTAGGAGAATATTGAATTTTAATTTTTAATGGGGTGGGGTAGGCGGTTGTAGTGTATTTTAGTTGTGTATTCTCTTTTTTTTTAATGTAGTGTATTATCTTCTTTTCTTTTTTTTAATTTTGTTTTCCTTATAGATGAATGTGGGGCCAAAGAGAAGGTTATTTTTGTAACTTTACCACAAAAGTGGCTATAAAAGATACATAACTAAAATTGTGGCTAAAAAAGATATAGACTTATTTTTTTTGGCTATATATGTTCTTCACCCATAATATAAATTGGGCAACTTTTCCCTTTCTCAATGATGCATGAACCTAGTAGGCAAACAAGTGATGTAAGTGATGTAATTCACCTCCAGTTTTTTTTTTATTTTACTCAATCGATAGCTTCTATCATTGATTTACTTGCTAATCAATCATTTTTACTTCAATTATTGTCCACATTTTCAAGCTGAGCCTTCATAAATTCAAACACGTACTAGTATGATTTAAAATTATACCTAATTAAGATAATTTGATAGTTGTCAAATACTTAACAAAATTTTACCTGCCATACCACATAAAATGACATGTAAAAAGATAATCATTTTACGGCTTTGGTATTATTATTTTATTTAATTAATGCCATTCAAGGAAATTCAATCAAATGAAACTATTGATTAACATCAAATGATGTTAGGTGTAGACATGCAAATGTTTATTTAAATTCATGATAGTATTGCATTTCTTGAATCTTACATGCTTAACTAATTAGGGTAACAGGTGAATTATTATTATGTGATTGATACAAATGTTGCAAGGGCATGCACATTATTTTTTGCGACATCTCTTTGATTTACGACAATATATGACAATTCCTTATAAAATATTTGGAACTAATTAAATGTTTATCACGCAAATAAAAGAATAGGGAAAAAGTAAACCAAAATTCGATATGCTACACTTGTTGCATCGAAAAATATTGAAAATATTACGACAAACCTGAATTTTCGATACAATGTCATACGGTGTTTCAAGATTTGGTATGATAACAATATAACCATATAGAGATCGGCATATAAGCAATATTGATGTGTTGTGGGAAAAGTGTATATCTATAAGCAAATAATTGAGGAAATAAAGTATAAGTACCAATGTTTTAAAAACCGAACTGGGAGTCGAACCAACGAGACCTCCGGCTCTTGATTTTTTCGGTTGAGTTGCGGTTGAATCGGCCGGAACCTGCCGAAACCGCCGACTTGGACCCATGACCAGTTCTTGGTTCAATCGGTCCAACCTGCTGGTTTGGTCCGGTTCTTAAAACATGGAAATCAACTACTACTACATACTATAATTTAGTCATTAGTGAATTATGTAATAAATGAAAGAGACTAACCTTGAACATGTTATAAACTTGTCCAGGACCAAGCCAAAATAAATTTAATTAAATTTACTAACTTTATAATATATAATTCACAACTTGAAGAATTATTATTGTGTATATATAAAAACGCCATCGCGATTTAAAATGATGTTTGTTATCCCAAAATAATTAAACCCTTGCGATTAATTAAAATTATCTTTCCAATAAGCCGTCTAGTATATTCACCACTTCCTCAACCAAGTTAAACTTAAGAAAATAATAATAATAATAATAATAATAATAATAATAATAATAATAATAATAATAATAATAATAATAATAATAATAATAATAATAATAATAATAATAAAATACCCACTAATTAATTTAATCAGTAATTTGTTGGCTTCAGCTCAGCACTATGTAAGGCAGTCCATCAATCATTTAATAAGGTACAAATATAATCACTAATTAAATAGTAATAAAAAATAGTCGTTTGACTTTTATATGCATAATCCGATAGTTACTGCTCTCGTTTTTTCATTTTTCAAATTTAATTTCATCTTCGATAGTCACATTATTTTTTTTAGCTCAATACACATCTAATTTCATTGCGAACCTGCTAATTATTAATGTTTATTCGACCCAGTTTTACTGTTTTTAAGTTAAATTATGTATCAAGTTGCAATTATATTTTCAATTATGTCCCATTTGTTATAAACAAGTCCAATTTAAAATATAATTAAGAAAAAATTTCGAGTAAAAATAAATAACAAAATGGAAAGGCCCTACAATTATTAGTCCACTCTCATACTATTCAGGAAATATTACACATGCATGACGCTTCGCGGCTCAAGGGGTTAAAAAAAAATAATAATAAAAAATATTACTTATTAATCTAATTTTTTAAGTTTATATTTAAACATTTCACTCTGTACATATATTTCAAATTAATCAAGAAACGAAATTGAAGATTGGAAATTTACTCAAAGTATGAAGGTGGAAAGAAAAAAAGGAGCTCGAAGTATAGCCAATTGGAAAAAAAAAAACATTTAAACTAACATTTTCGAATGATCTAGTATTTATTTTTATTTTTATTTTATTTTGAAAGTAACGATCTGGTATTAATACCCTATTTTTATTTTATTTTTAACAATATTGACTAAAATTTAAAGATCGTGTTAGGAAGGACTCTAATCTTTTTCAGTTTTCGAACGTTCTAGTATTAATGGGATAATTTAAAAAGAAGTACCAAACCCAAACAACCCAAAAATAGAACTTATATAAACCAAAACACACCAAACTAGGTAGTTAAATCAAACTGAAACTTAACCATAATTTACGGTTTGGTTCGGGTTCGGTTGAGTTAAACCGTTATTTTTCCTTTTACTATTTTTTTTCTTTTGCACAACATGTACTTTTGAAAAATCATAATCAAAAGTGGAAAGAATCGCGAGCTGATGTCTCGACTTAGAGTGACTAGTGAAAAAAGGTGAGAAGACCCTCAAAAAAGTGAGAGAAATATAAGAATCAAAATGAATAAATTAGCAACGTATAATACTAAAAATTTGTATAAACTAATAAAAATGTAGTATTAATAATATAGTTAAAACAATTCAAGCGGTTTGGGCTAAAATTGATTTTTTTTTTCAACCAATTCAAATCAAAACCGCAATAAATTTGAGTTGTATTTTCAACACAAACAACATCGAAAAAATGTCAAACCTGAACCAAGCTGCAAATTATAATTTGATACGGTTTGTTTCTCGGTCCAATTCCATCTCAGCTAGGGCTGGGCATAACCGAACCGGAGCCAAACAAACGAACCGAATCAGGCGGTTTCGGACGATTCTGGTCGGTCAAAAAATATGAACGGTCGGTTTTGGTTGGTGAGTATACAAAACCAAAATATAATTTGGCCAGCCACTGTTTTTGTTATATAGGTTCAGTGCCGACCAAAAAACCGAACTATAGTTAATACAATTATAATTTTTAATTTTATAATTAAGAATTATGAGTTTATAACCAAAATAAATATAAGGTTTAAAAGCTACATTTAGTTTCTATTCCACAACAGTCTTATGGTAGATGATTGAAACTTTTTTACTTCTTATGATGTTCAATGGTGTAATTTCTCAGTTGTATCTATGGCCATTTTATAAATTCTTGAGCAAATATATATTATGATTGGATAGTAGTGTGACTACATTTTGAATGAATCAATGAAAATATAGAATAATTAGAGAAGAAAAGAGGAAAAATACATTTTGCATCAATAATTCGGTTTAGTTGAAACCAAAACAAAACCGATCATCAGTTTTTGGCCTTGTAAAATCACTTTAGTTGATTCGGCTACAATCTTTAAATTTTTTCGATCATCAGTTAAATCGATTTTGGCCGGTTTTTGACCAAACCGGCTGTATGCTCAGCCAACTCAGCCCTAAATAGGATATACTTCTCTGCTCACCCCTACATAGCACAACTGCTGCACGAGGTGGAGTAACTATTTTGAGTTTACTTGCTTTATTACTTTCTACTCCCATAAATTTATTTCTCATGATGAAAGACTCCAAGTCTCCAACACCCAACTAAAACCAGATTCCTCTCTCTCTCTCTCTCTCTCTCTCTCCTCTTTACGGCTGTTACTGTCGCAGCTCTGCTGCATCTGGTGTTAATTTTTCCCACTGTTTGACACCTATAAAATCACCTCCCCCTCCATTAAACTAAACCAATTCTTCCAAACCTCTATACACACACATACACTTCGTTAGTTAGTTACAGCGTGTTGTGTGTGTGCCTTTCTCTCTCTATCTTACCCCCTAAAAATTGAGAGAGAAACACAGAATTAGAGTGAATGTATGCAGAAAGTGGGACTATGTTCTCATACTTCCCCAACTTCTCTCAAGAACTCCAGCAGTTTGATGACTTTTACTGCTCACAAAAGCCGCCTAATCCTTCGTCGGTAAATAATATTTTGTTCTTTTTTCCTTTTTTTTTTTGTCGAAATATAAAAAACACTTCATCTGAGAATGAGTGTTATTTTCTGTTTTCACATTTTGTTCGAAGCGATGATCTTCATCCCTTTTCCTTTGCTGCGCGATGGATTTTGCTTTTAATTTTGTGGGATTTCATTAATTTTGTCGTGTTTATTTCATGAATTGCTGTTTAATTGTTTGAATTTGGGGAATTCTCAATAATTGTTTTGTTTTCTAATTTCAATCAAGAATTCTGATTTCTGATCATTTTCTATTAAATGAAAGTTGACATAAATTCCGATTTGGCTGCTGCAAAAGTTGACTTATATAAGAAATTTAGCAGATTTTGTTTTTGTTTTTTTTTTTCCTCAACGATTAGATTTTTCTTTTTAATGTACTTTCTGAATAGGCAGCATAAATGTACAAATGGTTTAGCACTTTGCGTTCTATTTATGGAGAAAAAAGAAGCATAATATCACAATCATTAGTACCGTGTTCTTTACTAATTTATCCATTTATTCTCCCATTAATTTAAGCTCTTTTTTTCCATCTTCAATGACAATTTGTTGAGGAAAATAAGACTTTTTTGGTAGTTATTTATTGAGCTATTTGTTATACATTGGGATTTTTTTATTTCTGTTATACTTATTCGACATTTACCAAAAATAGTTAATGTTGATCTCCCTTTTCTTGTTCATGTGCTAGAGTGTTGAGAGCATCTACTCACCTTAAGGCAATAATTGCAACTTAGAAAAAAAAAAAAAAAAAAAAACTAGCATCTTAGTTGGTGACTTTATCAAAAAACTTAGTCCTAATTTATGAGGAATTTGCATCTGCATATTTCTATGGTCACTTCAATCATTAGTATTAGTTTCTTTGAAGACCTTTCATGGTGACTTATAACTCAGTTCATGTGTTTGTCTTCTCCCTTTGTCTGTAGTGGAGCAAGGTGAATTATTGAAAAGCAATAGGTGGTATAATAGACTTGGTTTTTTCTTGAAATTAACTATTTTGCCATAACTTTTACTATTTCTTAGTGCTGTGTTGGTCCACCAACTGCAGTGCATGCTTTTCCTAATATGTGATTTAATTGATGAGCTAGAATTGAACTTTTACATCTGTTGTGGGCTTCCTTGCTTGTTTCTAGGGTGTACTGATAAATATTCACCATCATGTTTCGACAAAAAAAGCATATTTGCTCGATGTGTGCCTACACCTCATAATTCAGGCTAGCCACAGGCCAAATATGGCGATTTTATACATTTCACCATCACATTATTAGTCATGATTGTATGGTTATATTTTGGGAATTGAGATTTTTCAAAGGATTGCAGCGCCTTTGGTGATCGGTCCTTTCCACGTTGAAGATAAAAAGATTTGATTTTTTCCTTTTTTTTTCGAATTTATAGGAAATCCCGGGTAGCTTAATCCAGACGTCCACCATATCGGATTACAATCTTGGAGGAGAAGGTGATCTCTTCAAGGCACCTGAACCAGTGATCGGAGAACCATTAATGGGGGTGGATCCGATGACAGCTGCTATCTCGATGATCTCTTGCGGAGAAGACGTCATCTCCCCTCAGTCCCTAACAGTTTCTGATATTGAGTCGTCCATTGAGAGTGGACAGCTCCTCAGTGAAGTTTTCTACGAATGTAGAAAGGATCTTTTGGCAAAGCAAGGGAACGAAATGCCTCTTTGTGAGGCCATGAGTATCAAAATTCCTTCTTTGGAGATGGATGAAAACTTTTACGTTGATGAGAAGCTTTTGGCTGAGGGCGCATTCCATAAAAGTTCAAGTTCGAGTTGTTTAAAGTCCATGGACAGTCTGCATGAGGCTCCATTAAGACCAAGATTTCTCGACTTTCCAGCTTTGGACTTCGGAGATTTTAATGGGATGCGGAGAGCGTTCAGTGAAGGAGACATTAAGGTCAGCTTTGTTTATTTTTACATATATTTCATGCATGGTATATAATCTCAGTCTTGCAATAAAACAATAGACAGAGGATAACGACTTAAGTAATTCGGCCTCAGAATCGGATATTTTGATTATACACATATCGACTTGGGGTGAATGGTTCTGATTTTATCTCCATACTCACTCATTGGTTCTTCGACAATATCTACAAACTGAGAAATGGTTAGATGTTTCTGGAATCTTGAACAGGATAGGGATGGGTGTGATTGATACTGAGTTTTTATGACAGACTCTTGATAACGATGGTAATACAAGTGTCGAGCAGTCCTCAATGGTGCTGCAACCTAGGATCACGACTTCTGAAGTTCGCAGGGAAAAGCTCTCTCGATACTGGAATAAGAAGTCCAAGAGAAACTTTGGCAGAAAAATCAAGGTCAGATTCATATCTCTCGTAGTATAATCTCACTCAAATCGTCGTATTCCTTGAAAAAACTTCATATGGGAACGAGACTAATAGCGTGTTGCGTTTCAGTATGCGTGTAGGAAAGCTCTGGCTGATAGCCAGCCGAGAATCCGCGGAAGATTTGCGAAGACGGAATGAATAGAGATAGGTGGTTTAAGATGCAGTGAGTGTTTGTGGTGAAGTATTCCCAAGAATAAGTATTCTAGTATTGGGGGGAATTGAAAGAGCTACCTAGTTTCTTAAACCGTGATAGATAATGCAACTCTACTAGGTTTGTAAATACTGTTTGTTTACTGCTTAACCAGTAATAGTTTTAGTATTAGCATCTGTATAATTTCATCAATCTGTAGCTACAATTTCCCTTCTTCATGTTCCAACCACTTTATTACTCCCTCCGTCCCATTTCATTTGGCCCGTTTATCGAATACTTGAATATATGTGAGGAATAGAATTGTGAAATTGGCCGAAATGAAATGAAACGGAGGCAATATATTACGAAGGCATTCACTTCCTATTTTCTTTTTTCTTTTTTGAGATAACAAATCATTAATCCTCTTATAAATTTTATTTTGGATGCATCATACAAGAAAGTTTGTTTGGGCAAGGATTCAACTGCACTGGGTTTGAACATATAACTTTTCAGAGATGGTAAGAAAGGATTCGGATCCTCCATTGCTTAACGGTGTGACGTCCTCTATTGCACCATTAGATAATTAATTAAAATTTTCCATAATGAAAATAAGTGGTTTATATGTCAATAATAAAATATGTCACACCGTTAGATAATAGAAGATCTAAATCTGATAAGAAAAGGTTCATGAAAGAGGGAAAAATAATAATAATAATAATAATAATAATAATGCTCCCTCCGTTTCCTCTAAAAAGACTCATTTCTTTTTAGCTTTTCTGGTACGTTTTTTCACGTTTGTTGATGATGAGTTTTAAAATGGATTTTTAAAAAATAAATAAATTATGGGATACTAATTTGGGCTCTTTCACGTTATGGGCCAGGCCCATTTTCTTAAGCTGTTGGCCCACACATATGGGGAAACGACAAACGTGTATCTTCGTTAGACCAACACGTCGTCGTTTTCATCACCGCGCAGTAATCTCTGCTTCCATTTTTGAGTTTCTTCGTTCCAGCATCTCCAAAAAGGGAAGAGAAATCAAAGAGATCAGTAAATGGCGACCAAACTGTTCGCATCAGCAATCTGTAGATCGGAGTCGTCCAGCGCGGCGAGTCGCAGACTCATCGGCACGACGGCGCGCCTCCTGCAAAATCAGAACCCAGAAGCGAAGGAGCCGCCGACTTCCGACGACCAGGAAAAAATCCACAACCAGATCGAGGAGGCGAAATCGGATTCTGAAGTCGGAGAAGATGACGGCGGCGGCTATGAGTTCGTGAATAAGGGCACCGGTGAAGTCGGCGGCCCCCGCGGCCCCGAACCTACCCGGTACGGCGACTGGGAGAAGAACGGCCGGTGCTCCGACTTCTAACTTGCCCTAGTTTTCACAATCTGTTGGTATTGTGTTTACGATTCTGTACCCTTATGAAATTATAATAAACTAGAAATTGAGGAAATTTCTTCAACTATTTGGATTTTGCTTCAATTCTGTGTATGATTAAACTGCATTTCTTCCATGTCATCGTTTTCTAATCTCCGAACAAAATGATACAATCGCACATATAAGATAAATAAATGAAGAACAATCTCAATCGGTATGCATAGTTGAACTGCTGCTTAACAGACTGGAACCAGTGGAAGATGAATTCAAATCTGCAGGTGTCGAACCAGCAAAAGGATTCGGCGGCATGAGGGGCAAGTTCTCACCTTCAAGCATCTGAATCACGACTTTGGTTGAAGGCCTATCGACTGGGTACCATTGTATACACCATAATCCAACGATTATCAGCCTCTTCACAATCTCACTCTCCTCCAAATTATCAACTTGAATGTCTATGTCTTCTCCTTTCTCAAGCTGATTATACATCCATTCCGGGAAGTAAATTTGGCTGCTGTCTTGCGCTGCTGCAGCAAACTTCTTCCTTCCACCAACCATATCCAGCAACAGCATCCCATAGCTGTAGATATCCGATTTATACGAAACTTTCCCAAAGTTTCTCGAGAAGACCTCAGGTGCGATGTAGCCTATCGTTCCTCTCGCAGCAGTCATGGTCACAACACTCTTCTCCTTGGAGCACAGTTTTGCTAGACCGAAATCTGCAACTTTGGGGTTGAGGTTATGATCTAGCAAGATATTGTGAGGTTTGATGTCGAAATGCAGGATTCTCTGGTTGCAGCCCTGGTGAAGGTAATCGAGGCCTTTTGCTATGCCTAATGCAATCTTTTGCAGTTTCTCCCATCCAAGAGTTTCGCTCTGATTACCCGAAGAAATGTACTTGTTGAGCGAATCGTTCTCTAAGAACTCGTACACTAAAGCTCGTCTGTATCCGTCTGCGCAGTATCCGATTAAACGGACTATGTTCACATGGTGGATTTTGCCAATGGTGGCGACTTCATTGATGAAATCTTGGCCGTTTCCTTTGATGCTGGTGAGGACCTTCACTGCGACGAGAATTTCAGTGGAGAGCTTCCCTTTGAAGACGGTTCCGTAGCCTCCTTGCCCTAATTTGTGCTTGAAGTTATCCGTGATTCTCTTGATATCTGAGTAACTGTATCTCGATGGCCTGAGAGCTTTGTAATCTTCAAGGAAACGATCAATCCGTCGCTCGTTTCTCTGTTTCCTCTTCTTCACTCTGTAGACGTATAGCAATGCAGCGAGAAGTAATGCTGCCGCGAAAGCACCAACTACTGCTATTGCAATAACTGCATCATCCGATATGCCTATATGGAAGGAGGGGTAATGACTAATGAGCATTAGAAACTGCAAAGCAGTCCAATTCAAAAAGGAGAAACATAACCATACCTTGTTTGTTGTGGTGTGGTTGTTTGGGTATGTCGAAGCATTGAGTTCGGTTATCAGTCCCATTACTCATAAACCCACAGTACTTTCGACTGTCTTCGCAGCTCCCGCAAACGGGCTGGGGCCAATGGAGATAGGTATCATCAACCGAGTACTCGCTCGGCCCGGCGAAGAGAACCTCGGAAACATCAGAGACATTATACATCTTCACACATCTCGACAGAGATAGATCAGTAACTGAATCAGATGATCGGTAGGCGTATACTCGGTAATTTCCTCGACTGAGGCAAGAAATCGGGCCTAAAGCCCATTTCGTGTCCTCGAGCGCACCCGAGCAGTTGAAAAGAGTGTACCCGGCGCCTGAGTTGGAGTACATGATCTTGATGTGGAATTCGAAAGGAGATGGGGAAGAGCTGACTTCAGGAACCCGGCCAGGGAAGCAGGAGCCGTTCAATACGCTGATCCGGATTACTTGAGCCGCGTAGTCGATTTCTTGAACTGTAGCTTTTGCTGAGATTGGGAGGACTACGTTTCGGGCCGAGGCTCGAGCTGGGAATTGGAAGTTGAACTCGGTGGCGTTGTTGGTGGGGTTGCAGGAAAGGTCGAAACCGGGATAGCCGCAGCGCTCGGGCTGCCGGCCAGGTAACCGGAAAGGGAAGCGGATGATCGGGCCGGACGGGCTGCAGCTTGTGGGCTGGCATTCGTTCTGCCCTGCTGCAAATCTTGGTTGTTGGAGATATAGAGAAGAAATCAGGAAAACGAAGAGAAGAATCATGGTGCGAGGATCTGCAAAATATCCTTACCAGGACGAAAGAAGAATAAGATGCAGTCAGAAAATAAAAAAAAATAAAAAAAAGGCCTATTATAATTTGTGGATCGTATTTTATAACCGCGTCTTCGCTTCTTTATTTTTTTATTACAGGATAGGAGAAGCCAATGTTGACTTCAAACTATATAAAAATTTCAGCAGCTGAAGACCATATCTAATCCAGCTGGCTCATCGTTGAATCGACTCCTTCACCCTTTCTTCTTTGAAGGTGAGCATATATTCTTCTTTCTTCCTCCATCTCGTTTGGCATCAGATTGTTCAGCATGTCTGAAAATAGAAAGTTAGTTACATTTTCAAGAATCTGGATTTTCTTAGTTTTCTTCAGTGTGAGTTCTCTAGCCCAGAACAACAACAACTGCGCTTCTTCATCTTGTGGCAATATCAGAATCAGCTACCCTTTTAGATTGATATCTTCCCCCACATCTTGCGGGTACGACGACCCCAGCTTCGAGCTCGAATGCCAGAACAATCAGACGATCCTCAAGGCGAAATCAACGAGGTATATAGTACAAGATATAAACTACGAATTATACACCTTAAGGCTGGTTGACCCCACCATAAACAGGGCAAACCTTTCTTCTTGCCCTCTACATTCCAACGACTACGATGTTTGGCCGTCCATATTCTATTCCTTCTTCGAGTTTAATATACCGGTATCTTTTATCTACTGTTAGTCTCCGGTGAATTCTTCCAAGTACTTTGAAGGCCCCTTCTGTGGAAACAGTAGCAGCATGTTCTCCAATTCTTCCCAAATTTACAGTTATGTCATGGTGGGAGATAGGATCATGCTATCTGATGTGGAGGAGTCGTGTACGGTTTATAAGGTGGTTTGGACATCGGGAGTCGGGCTATGGGTGATGGTACTTCTTTGGCAGCCATTTATGATGATTTGGGCTATGGGATCGAGCTCTCGTGGTTTCGTGCTCTGTGCACGGAATGTGACAGGACCGATGGATATTGCAGCGTCAAGGGGAATCGGATAGTTTGCAAACACTATTGCAAGGAGTCTACACCTCTCTCGGAACTAAGTTTCAAATGTAAGTCTAATCTTTGTGTCTTTACTTCTCATTAATTGCTTCACTTCGAGACTTTGAGAATTTTCTATCAAGAGGTATTCTTCAAGGTAGAATACAGATCAGACATCATGGTCTAATAGTTTAAAATAACAAAATGATTAATAATTGCAAACTTAATTGGTGTGAAGTGTGTAGATATGATCAGATTTTGTAACAAAGTTCAAAATAATTGGATTGTATGGAATGGAAGTATGTATGGACAATCATCAATTCAGTTTCAACTTCTCATTTAGAAACTTCAGTGTTTGCTGACACTCCTTTTCGCTTGAACGATGCAGGTAAATTCGAGTACTGGGGACGTGAGTAACTCTGTCTTCTCAAACCTTCACTATATTTCCGATATTTTCCTTTGAATTTTCTTCCACATGGATGATCCAGTTTCTCTCTTCTAACATGTTAACGTTTTTTGACAGTTATTTATGGAATTTATGGAGGCATTGCAATTGGTAACTTTCTTCATTCAGTTGCTCTGCATTACTGGATTGGCAACTCCTCTATTTATTAAGAGTACAGAATGCTTCTGTCACAATACTGCCCTTCACCTTTACTGGCTCTTGATTATGCAGGCGCACTTGTAGCTCTGAGATTCTTGGTTGGATTCCCCTTCCTCATGGGAATAGTGGTGCGGAAATGGAGAAGACGACATCTAGCGATGGACGAAACCATCGAAGAGTTTCTGCAGGGTCAGAACAACCTCACACCTATAAAATACACTTATGCCGAGATCAAGAAAATGACAAACAATTTCAACCAAAGATTAGGGGAAGGTGCCTACGGAACTGTATACAAAGGACAGCTTCGTAGTGGTCCGTACGTTGCAGTGAAGATGATGGAACAGTCCATGGCTACCGAGCAAGAGTTCATCAGTGAAGTCGGCACAATCGGCCGTATCCACCATGTCAACGTAGTACAACTCATCGGATTCTCTGTCGAAGGCTCCAAGTGCGCTCTAGTTTACGAGTATCTCCCAAATGGTTCTTTAGACCGATACATTTTCAGCCAACAAGGTCTGGAGGTGACTGCGTTGAGGTACGAGAAGATGTTTGAAATCGCACTCGGAGTCAGCCGTGGAATCGACTACTTGCACCGTGGCTGCGATATGCAAATTCTGCATTTCGACATCAAACCTCACAATATCTTGCTCGACGAGAAGTTCCATCCGAAGATCTCCGATTTCGGGCTCGCTAAGCTGTACCCTACCGATGGCGGTACCGTAAATCTAACGGCTGCTAGGGGCACGATGGGGTACATGGCGCCCGAGATGTTTTACAAGAACGTCGGGGGAGTTTCATACAAGGCTGATGTTTATAGCTTCGGAATGTTGTTGATGGAAATGGGAGGAAGAAGGAAGAACATGAACCCTTTTGAAGTGGAGGAAAGCCAGATTTATTTCCCTTCGTGGGTTTATGAGCAACTTGTTAATGGAAGGGAAGTGGAGGTAAAGGATGCGACGGAAGAAGAGAGGAAGATGATGAAGAAGATGATGATCGTTGCGTTATGGTGTATACAGATGAAGCCATGCGATCGGCCTTCGATGAATAAAGTTGTCGAAATGCTTGAATCTGAATCTCAACTGCAGATTCCTCCAAAACCTTTCATGGCTCCACGAGAGATTGCAGATGATCATACACCACTGTAGTTTGTGTTGTTTCTTTGTATAATGTTAGATTGTACCAGTCTCGATTTTATTTACTAGTGCTCGTAAATCTTGGGTTCTGTGTTAACCTTCGAGAGTGTTTTTGGTATTGAGACTAGCACCAAGGGTCTACCGAAATTCGTTTTTAAGGCAGTGGTGCACCATGATACAGTTGTTGCTAACGTTCGATCTATTCTTCTGTTTTTGTGCAGGTTTTCCGCGTTCGATTCTAACACGCACATGTCCGCGCCATCCTTGCACAAGGGATCGAATCCCGCTGCCTACACACACTTCACCTGGCGCACACAGTCCGTGTCGGGTGGGGACAGGGCGCACACACTGCGCTCGTCGGGGGTCCGGTGCCGCACATAGCGCACCCGGCACTCCTACCCGCCCCTTTGTCGGGACACATCGTGCCCCTAGCGCGCATACACTGCTATATGCTACGTCATGCACCTGATGCTCCGCATCATCGGGCCAACATACTGCCTTCCTTCCGCAACTTTGCCACACCGACACCGGCCAAGGCACGAACCTAGTGCCTTGACACCATTCTTTCCTAGATGTGTCTTATGGCACGGCCCATCTCGACATCAAAAGATATACCCCAGTAGCAGAGAATAAAGAAAAAAAAAATAGTGGAAAATTCTCTTTTTCATCAAAGAAAATGCACCCTAAAAACATAGTTTAAAATACATTACATTTTAATTTTAATTTTTTGATATAGAGAAAGATATATGTATGCTGTTTGTTGGAGAAAGCCTATCTTGACTTTTCTCAAACCATGAAAATGTCAACAATTTAAGACCAATCTGCTTCTCAAACTCCACCTAGGAAAGATCTGATCCAACATATGAGGTGCATGCGTAGTTGAATATCATCATCAATAATTTTGTTTGTTAGTTCAAAATCAGTGGGTCTGTTTTCATTTCTCAAACCTTATTTATTATTTATTTATTTATTTTGATCAAACCTTATTTTTATTCAAAAATTTAATTAGAGCTAGTTATTGAGACTACATTATACTGAAGTTACCCTCAACCCCAAGAATAGTCTCTCGATATTCTTATTGTACCGTACCAAAAATATAATCTCATACAGAAAATAAAAACAATAGCTCATTACACATAATAAACAATTTATTTATATTTTTAAATTTATACAACTATCTTTGCCCATAAAAAATAGAGGCAAAAATTATTTTGCCCTTTTTGAAAATAAAAAGATAATATTTGCCCAACACATAATAAATACACAAATTTTGCTTAAATTTCTAATATTTTCCCTCTTTTACCCCTACTTTTTCCCTTTCACTTCTTTTCTCTTTCCACATGTCACTATCACTCATTTATCTCTCATCTCTCTTCCGTTAAATCCAAGACACTCTCTCTTCTCTCTTTTTTTCTTTTTCATTTTTTTCTTATTCATTTCTCTTTTTCTCTTTTCCCTTTTTCCATTTATCCTCCTCTCTTAATTTTTTTTCTTTTTTTTTCGTGATTTTCATTTTTCCTTTTTTTTCTCTCTTCCTACTTTTTTTTCTTTTCCTTTTACATTTTTCTTTTTTTTTCTTTCTCTTATTTTTTCATTTTTCGTGTTTTGAGTCTTTTGTTTCTTTTTCTTTTTTTACTGTAAAAACCTACCAATTCAACATTTAACTTAGTTCAATTTCTTACCATGTCATGGTACAACCAAGAAGTAGAAGGTTAGAAAAAAGAAAATAGTGTATTTAATTGTATAGAAAGATGGTAAGAAATTACACACATTGGTAATAAATACATCTTATTTCTTATCACTTAATCATTTAAAGTACTATTATTAGTTTCAGAAATGATAATAAAATTACACATGTTGATAAGAATTTGTTAATTTTCTTACCAAGAAATAGCCACAAAAAAAAAACTGCAACTTTGGTAAGAAATTGATATCTTATCGTCTCATAGTCGTCGTCATCCGATCACTTCCTACAATAAAAATAATGCAATTCTTACATAACTTGAAAAAAGATAAGAAATTTCATAAGAAGCTAGAAGCAAGAAATTGACTAATTTGGTAAAAAATTTCAAACCAAGCTAGAAGCAATAAATTGATTAATTTCTTATCAAATTTGATGAAATTTCTTACCAAGCGGTAAGAAATTTGAATTTGTTACCAAGTTAATTAGTTAGAAATTTAAATTTCTTACCAACTTTGTTGGTATTTCTAACCAAACCACAAAAGTTTAATCAAAATACAAATTGCCAGAAATGATTATTAATTATAGAAAATCATATTCCAGGTTGTCAAAATGTAGATTTTCTATCCAACGTATGCATAATTCTAACCAACCCATAAAAGTTTAATCAACATCTAAGAAATGTCTATTTCATTATAGTAAAAAAAATTACAGATTGCCAGAAAATGTAGATTTTCTAATTATAATGTGCAAAATATTAACCAAAATACAATATTCTAACCAAAATGCAACCGATTTTTTAATTTCAGAATTCTAACCAACGACAAAGCAAACAAACATCTGATTCTAACCAACGTCCTTCAGGTTATCAGAAATGTTACTTTTTCTAACCAACATGTGCAAAATTCTAACCAAAACACAATATTCTAACCACGATGCAACCCAATTTATCAATTTCAGAATTCTAACCAACGACAAAACAAACAAACAACTAATTCTAACCAACGTCCTTCAGGTTATCAGAAATGTTACTTTTTCTGAACAACATGTGCAAAATTCTAACCAAAAGATATAATTCTAATCAAATTTTTTGATTTTTTTGAAGTGAAATTCAGAATTCCTAATACATTTTCAGCACACAATCATCATTTCCAGTTAATAATCGTTTCAAATCAGCCCATTTTACTCTTCAACCAACAATACAAAAAACGAAAACTAAAAAATCTACAGAAATGAAGAAAGGTGGAGCAAAAATTCTGAATTTCAAAAATCCTAAGAGTCACAAGCCCCCCCCCCCCCCCCCCCCCTTCTTCTTCTTCTTCTTCTTCTTCTTCTTCTCTCTCTCTCTCTCTCTAAAACTCTCTGCACAAAAATTTTAAAAACATGGAGCAAGATTTGCAAATAAATTCTTTAAAAATAAACAAACCCTAAAATTCTCTAATTGCATCTAAAAGCTTCCAAACCTAGAAAACAAACAAAATAAAAGCACAATTAAAAAGAAATAAGAAAAAAAAATAAAGCACACATGTAAGGAAAAAAAAACGAGAAAGAGAGGAGAAGAAGGGAGAACAAATCGCAGCAGGTGGGGGGAGAGACCCAGCTGATATCATCCTCTCTCTACGTCGGCGTCGGGTCGGGTCCGCGCCTGCCGTCTTCATCCTCGTAGGTGGAGGGCTGGAGAAGGATTTTTAGAGAGAGAGAGGGGAGAAGTCTGAAAGTTAGAGAGAGAAAGAGAGAGAGAAATTGTTCGCTCAAATGTGAAAGAAAAAGAAGATACGAGAGAGAAGAGAGAAGAGAGTAAAAGATGAATAATATGTAAAAAATGGGCAAAAATTGTGTAAAATTATAATGTGAGCAAAATTTGTTTTTTTATGCTCTAGGAGGGCAAAAACATGTATTTTCTCTAAAAAATAACTCAACTTTAACCCAACTTCTTTTTTTACACAATTAATTAACAAAAAAAAAACAAAAAAAAAAACCTTTTTTTTGTCAATTTTATTATAAATAATTTAGACAGTGTTCTTCCAAATTGTAGATAATAGATTAAATGATTAATAGTACGAGGCTAAACTAGGTCAAAGATCACATTTTCACCACGAAGCATCTACTCTTCTTCCAAATTTATTTATTTATTAAAAAATAATAATAATAAATAAAAACGGATTCCTCACCATGCAAGAAAATAGAATGTTGTTTGCAATTTCAAGCATGGTATAATTAGAGACGCTTAACATCATATTTGACATAAAATAAACATTGTTTCGACTTCAACTTCTATATAAAGGTAATAAAATAAAATAAAAAAGTAAAAGTAAAAAACTTTTGCTTACTCAGGTCAACCTACTAGCTGGATTATTTCCAATTTGCTCCTTCAGACTTTTTATTAGTTCTAAATTTTTAACCCTAACCCACATATTTTTATCAGGCTATTTTGATTTATCCCCAAAATGTGTGCATACTTCATTTTTTGAATTGAACTCATTATAATATTTATCTTTATAACTTATAGAAATGATCTTCTATCCACCGTGGGCACGCTTAATGTGTCAACCACTGACATGGCAGTGCCTATGTTAATAATTTTTCCTTTTGGGGTTTAGTTTTTTTTATTAGGGTTTAGTTTTTTTTGGTAGGGTTTATTTTTATAAGGTACACTATTTAATTTTTTCCTTAAATATAATATCGTCCACCTCATTCGTGAGCATATTAAGCATGCCCGTGGTAGGTAAGTGAGCATTACTCTTATAACTTATACCTTACTAAACTACTTCCTCAAGACCTTCTCCTTCCTAGATGACAAACTTTAGAAGGACCGGAGTGATACATATTTACCAACTTTCAACTTTGTCACTCATGGTTTATCATTCAATCACATTATTATTATTATTTATAATATCACGCTAAATGTGAAATTCAATCTCTCTTATGAATCAAAGTCAAAGAATATTATTTTTATACTCCCTCCGGTTTTTTCAAGTTGCAACACTTTCCTTTTTGGGTCGGTCTTTTCAAGTTGCAACATTTCCTTATTTAGCAATAATTATCCAATAAAGCACACACTTATTACAATTAACTATCTTTAATTAAATATCATTATCCACCCAACACTCTGCACGTATTCCAATATAATTTTAATTCTAAAAGTTTAAACCATCATAACTTGCTCGTTTGTTCTTCATTTTTTATGATTTTTATATCAAATTAAAGGTCTTGATATGATCTTTCATTTAAGATCAGACATGAATATGTTTTTATGCATATATGATGCTCTAATTTTAAAATATACCTAAATACATAAACAATACTTAAAACACTAAACACTCTCGCGTTAAATCCCGTGCCGAAAAAAAATATTGCAACTTCAAAAAACCGGAGGGAGTACTTTTCTATATAAGAAGATATTCCTTCGGTCTACGATTTAATGACACCATTACTATATTGGGATGTTCACGATTTATTGATCATTTCCATTTTGGGACGTAGACTTCACAATTACTTTAACACTTTATTACTCTACTTTTTAACTCTTTAATACTTTAATACAATTAAAAAAATATTAAATGGGCCCACAAATATATCACTTTAACACTTTAAAACTTTAATTTATTAATACATCATCAAAAACACATTAAACTTGGTGTCCAAAATTTTGAGTGACTAATTCATGAACGAAATGGAGTACTACAAAGCGATAGGCCACAAACTAGTCAACAGTAGGAAAGGAAATAGCCTCAACCACCGGATTGCTGAGCATGTCAGGAAATGGAAACTTGTTTGCAGTATCAAGAATCTCAATATTCCTGGTTTTCTTCTTCACTGTGAGTTCTCTTGCCCAGAACGACAACTGCCCATCTTCATTTTGTGGCAATATCAGAATCAGCAACCCTTTTAGATTAACAACTTCCGGCAAATCTTGCGGCGGCGACGATCCCAGCTTCGAGCTCGAATGCCAGAAGAACAATCAGACTATTTTCAAGGCGACATCAACAACAACAAGCAGGTATATCGTACTCGATATCAACTATGAAACGAACTCCTTGAGGGTGGTCGACCCCACCATAAACAGGGCAAATCTTTCTTCCTGCCCTCTTCATTCCAACGGCTATGATGTTTGGCCATCATCCATATTCGATTTCTTCTTCCGCCCCACTATACTGGTATCTTTCATCTACTGTACGGCTCCGGTGAATTCTTCCAACTACGTGGAAGGCCCTTTTTGTGGGAACCGGAGTAGCATCTTCTTCTCCACTTCTTCTTCATCCCACATGCACAGTTACGTTATGATGGTGGGAGATAGGGTTCTGGTGTCTGATGTGGAGGAGTCGTGTACGGTTTATAGGAACGTGTATAGCTCGAGGGGGCGAAGTGAAATGAAGGAAAATTCCTCTTTGGCGGCCATTTATGATTATATGGCTTATGGTGTCGAGCTCTCGTGGAATCCTTTTCTGTGTATATATTGTAAGAGGATGAATGGAACTTGCATCGTAGACGGGAATCAGACACGTTGCCGTGTAAGGGAGGAACTATCTTTCTCCGAACTACCTTTGAAATGTAAGTCTAATCTTTGAGTTTATATATACTTCTCGTTAACATTGTTACGCGAAGGTGTCACAATGGGTCTGCTAGCAATTACTACTTGACATTTGTCAACGCTTTTGCCAAAATGACCGCCCCAGGGCCCAAAAGAGCTCGCCCGGGTTTGGCTCTGGTACGGTGTGGTGTGAATAGTAGTACATTCTTGTGTTTGTCTTTATTTTATGTGTAGTAAATATGAGGTTTTATTTTTTTTTTAACAAAATTGAAAATAATTGAATTTAGCAACTTCTTGTTTGCTGACGCTGCTTTCGCTTGAACAATGCAGATAAATTCATTTCCATTGGAAGTGAGTACTCCATCTTCTCAAATTTTCCTTCCTTTGAATTTTCTTACACATGGATGGGACATATAGTCTCTCTCTGTCTCTTCTAACATGTTGATGTTTTTTTCACAGATTTCGTGCGATTTTATGGAACCATTGCACTTGGTAAAGATCATAACCTTCATTCAGTTACTCTTCATTATTGGATTAGCAACTCCTCTATTTATCTTAAACTTTACTTTACTGGTTCATACAGGTGCACATGTAGCTCTGAGATTCTTGATTGGGTTCCCCTTCCTCGTGGGAATAGTGGTGCGGAAATGGAGAAGACGACATCTAGCGATGGACGAAACCATCGAAGAGTTTCTGCAGGGGCAGAACAACCTCACACCTATAAAATACACTTATGCCGAGATCAAGAAAATGACAAACAATTTCAACCAAAGATTAGGGGAAGGTGCCTACGGAACTGTATACAAAGGACAGCTCCGAAGTGGGCCGTACGTTGCAGTGAAGATGATGGAACAGTCCATGGCTACCGAACAAGAGTTCATCAGTGAAGTCGGCACAATCGGCCGTATCCACCATGTCAATGTAGTCCAACTCGTCGGGTTCTCAGTCGAGGGCTCAAAGTGCGCTCTGGTTTACGAGTACTTGCCGAATGGTTCTTTAGACAGATACATTTTCAGCCAACAAGGTCTGGAGGTGACTGCGTTGAGGTACGAGAAGATGTTCGAGATTGCACTCGGAGTCGCCCGTGGAATCGACTACCTGCACCGTGGCTGCGACATGCAGATTCTGCATTTCGACATCAAGCCTCACAATATCTTGCTCAACGAGAAGTTCGAGCCGAAGATCTCCGATTTCGGGCTGGCCAAGCTGTACCCGACCGATGGCGGTACAGTAAATTTAACAGCCGCGAGGGGCACGATGGGGTACATGGCGCCCGAGATGTTTTACAAGAACGTCGGGGGAGTTTCGTACAAGGCTGATGTTTATAGTTTCGGAATGCTGTTGATGGAAATGGGAGGAAGAAGGAAGAACATGAACCCTTTCGAAGTGGAGGAAAGCCAGATTTATTTCCCTTCGTGGGTTTATGAGCAACTCGTTAATGGAAGGGAAGTGGAGGCGAAGGATGCAACGGAAGAAGAGAGGAAGATGATGAAGAAGGTGATGATTGTTGCGTTATGGTGTATACAGATGAAGCCATGTGATCGGCCTTCGATGAATAAAGTGGTTGAAATGCTTGAATTTGAATCTGAATCTCAGCTGCAGATTCCTCCAAAGCCTTTCGTGGCTCCACGAGAGATTGCAGATGATCATGAATTCATCGAAACTACTTCGACAATATAGTAGTTCGTGGTGTTATTTTGTAAATTATTGATTGTATCAAGTATTCTAAAATAATTTAGTTACCTCTTTAATGTAAAAAATTATCATGGGAAGAGAAAGAAAAAGAAATCAATCACCCTTTAAAATTTTTCTTATTTTCCACCTTTTTTTATCTGCTTATCTAGGATGAAAATTTTACTCTTTCTTTTCATTTCTTTTTTCATTCCAATTCCAATGGAAGGAAAAATTTAAAGAGTTTGCTGTTGACGTGGCCGTCCTTGAGCCACTTCATCCGTGCTTTCTGAGACAAAATGCTTAACGAGGTGATTAAGGAGGCTAGGAGGAACAATAAAAGTAGAATCTTCTTCAAGGTTGATTTTGCAAAAGCTTATGATTCAGTCGACTAGAACTACATGTTAGACATGATGGGGTGTATGAATTTTCCTAAAAAGTGGGTTGATTGGATGGAGAGCTGCATTTCGACGGCCTCGGCTAATGTTTTGGTGAACCGGAGCCCGTGGGGAGAGTTTAGAATGGAGAGAGGCTTAAGACAAGGCGACCCTCCGTCGCCTTTCCTGTTTCTCGTGGCTGTAGAGGGACTGAACCTCCTGTTCAAGAGAGTGGTGAAGGCAGGCTTGATGAGGGAGATTACAGTGGGTAGGGATAAGGTGGAGATTTCTCTTCTGCAGTATGCGGATGATTGGCTTTTCGTGGGCGAGTCGGCAAGAGGGTTGGGGTGCAGAGTTGGGGCTCTGTGCTGCCCATTCCTTTCTTGGGATTGAAAGTGGGGGGTAAGGTGGTGGGGGTGGAAAACTGGAAGGAGGTGGTAGAGAGAGTGACGATCCTCTCATCTATCCCCATCTACAACATGTCTTTCCTTCCTTTGCCCGAGAAGGTGGCGAGCCAATTTAGATCTCCCTCCTTTGCAACTTTATTTGGGGAGGCGACGAGGGGACAAGAAAGATGGCATGGATTAGTTGGGAAGGCTTATGCAATCATAGAGAAGAAGAGGGGGGTTAGGCTTGAGGGACTTTGTTTCCTTCAACAAAGCCCTCTTGAGTAAATGGGCATGGAGGTATCTGACTGAGAAAGAGGGTCATCAGGTCGAGGCACAGGGATTCATGGGGATGTCAGAGGGGAGGGAGAGATGTTGGGGCGAACAGAAGAGGGACGGGATGGTGGAAGAAAGTAATGGAAACGGTTGAGTGGAGGGAAGGAGAGTGGTTCTGGAACAATATGCAACAGAGATTGGGAGATGGATAGAAATGCCGGTTCTGGACAGGCTTGGGGGCGGGCGAGAAACCGGTGAAGGAGCTATTTCCCAGGTTATTCTACTTGAGCAACAAGCAAGAAGGGACGACCAGGGAGATGGGAAGATGGGTAGACGGGAGCTTGGTTGGAGAAGAGATATCCTTGAGAGGGAGAAGAGTGGTGTGGAGGAGCTGTATGGTTTTTTGCAGAACTTCAGCGTAACGGAAGGTTCACGGTGTACGGCTGGGTTTGGAAAGACGGTGAAGGAAGCCTACACGGAAATCTGGAATAGACAGAGCAGCAGGTCCCGCGATAATTTTAATAAGGAAGTGTTTGGACTCATCTGGAGAACTTTCGCTACATTCAAAGCTCAAACCATGACTTGGAGACTCCTTTGGAACTGGCTGCCGACTAAGGATATCTTGTGCCGACAGTTTGAGCTCCCTGCGGAGGAGAAGTAAGAGGTGCTGTTGTTCCTGTGCTGCCACTGAAACAACTATTCACCTCTTCGTCGTCGAATGCGCTGAAGAGAACAAAATTTGGAATCGTATGGCAGGTTGGGTCGGCGTTTCGTTGGTGCAGCCACGGTTGATTGTGAATCATTTCTTGTCCTTCTCGGGCCTTGGCGAAGATGACAAATCTAGAAGAAAGCTTGGAGGATTATGGATATGTGTAGTTTGGGTGGTGTGGCGGTGGCGAAACTCAAAAAGAATTTCTCACATAAATATTGGAATTGGAGTAGAATAGAATAGGAGATTAAGTGCCGATTTTTGAGTTGGTGCACTGTCAGAGGAGAGGTGGAAACTCAGTTAAGCTGTCGTGTTTGGTCTAATTCTCATCTTTTAGCAGCTTGGAGACATCTGTAATTTTTTCGTGGGACTGGTATGCCTTGTACCTGATCCTTTTGGTTCAACCACAACCATTCCCGCCATTCCTTTTCGTTTGACAAGAACCAGATCGCTTCTTTGCGAGAGATTACTTGCTTTTTCTTGCAGTTTATCGAGAGTTATAATTATCATGGAAGAAGCGAAGAAGTGAGATATTTGGAGTCCCAAATCGCATTTACAGCTCTCTTAGCTGAAAATGTGCTCGAATCTATGGCTGTTGATCAAATTCTTGCCCACGGTGAAATCAGTTCCAGCTACTCCTCCGATCTGGAAAAAATATTAGTGGATCGCATGTACTTTATCAAAGAAAATGTGGAAAAGGTTATAAAGGAAAACAGAGTCAAAGATGAGAATCCCGCAGCTTTCATGGCTGTTCTTCTTCTTCTTCTTCTTCTTCTTCTTCTTCTTCTTCTTCGACACCTCTAGTCATTTACAAGACTACTATGGCAGGATTTAATGGCTACTTCATTAGACTCATGGATGACCTCACCGGTCATCAGTCTAGTCAGAAAATCATCTCCTCGTGGGAATGGGCAGTATAGGTAAGTCTACTCTTGCCAGACATGCGTTTGAAGCTTGCATATTCAACACCATTTAGATATTCGTGCTTGGGCTACCGTATCTCAAAAGTACGACGTAAAATAAATTCTTTTTGAGCTTCTTTCTAACAAAGGGGAGGATACTATCGAGGATACTATTGATGTATTAGGAGAACGATTGCATAAAAAGTTGTGGCATAGAAGATATCTGATTGTATTAGACGATATGTGGAGCAGTCAAGTGTGGAATGCGATAAGAGCTTTCTTCCCGGATGATGGAAATGGAAGTCGCGTTCTTATAACTACTCAGATGTCAAAAGTGGCTGCTGATCTCGGTTCTCCCGCTTTACAGCTGCACCTTTTATACGACGAAGCAAGCTGGAAACTATTCTGTGCAAAGACATTTGGAGAAGAAGATTGTCCTGCTGAATTAAAGAAATCGGAAGAAAGATAGTCAGAAGATGCAGAGGGCTTCCACTGCTAATAGTGGTGATAGCAGGGCAACTTAGAAAGTCGTTGAGATGGAGTAAACTGTGGGCGGAAGTTGCTGGCAATATAATGCTAAGGAACTGTGGTTAGGAGGCTCCGGCCTTCATTGGGAAGATCTATCGAAGATTGGTTTGTTGCCTAATCTTGAAGTTCTCGCCATGTCTTATAAGAACTCGGTGAGAGGGAACGAATGGAACTCTGTTAAAAAGGAATTCAAACTCCTGAAATCCTTGACTATTTACAACTGTGAGGATTTTTAAGTTCGTTGGAATGCAGAGAGTTCCCACTTTCCTGTTTTGGAGACTCACTCTTGGACATGCGTATGAACTAGTTGAGTTTCCTTCCGATATTGGAGAAGTAGCAACACTTGTACGTATTTATCTGGATACGTGTAACGTGTTTGTTGCCATTTCAGCAATAAGAATGTCGAAGGAACAAGAGGAGGTGGAGAATGAGGTGCTTCGACTTGAAATTCGGTTTAAGGACAAGGAGGAGCTATTGAAGATTAGGGAAAAGATGCGGGAAGAGAGCTTTAATTGGAGTGCAACAATCTTCTTCTCAACTAATTCTCGATGGAGCTTATTAGCTTGCAGGTTTGTTTCCAACTCAAAGGATTCATGTTTTACAAGAACATCGGGGGAGTTTCGTACAAGGCTGATGTTTATAGTTTCGGAATGCTGTTGGTGGAAATGGGAGGAAGAAGGAAGAATATGAACCCTTTTGAAGTGGAGGAAAGCCAGGTTTATTTCCCTTCGTGGGTTTACGAGCAACTCATCAATGGAAAGGAAGTGGAGGCGAAGGATGCCACGGAAGAAGAGAGGAAAATGATGATAGTTGCATTATGGTGTGTACAGATGAAGCCATGCGATCGGCCTTCCATGAATAAAGTGGTTGAAATGCTTGAATCCGAATCTCAACTGCAGATTCCTCCAAAACCTTTCATGGCTCCACGAGAGATAGCAGATGATCATAGAATCATCAAAACTACTTCACCACTATAGTATTTTGCGGTGTGTTTTGTAAAATGTAGATTGTATCAATCATAATTTATTATATTTAAATTTTGAAATTAAAGGTTATGTAAATGTTAGCATCACCGATTTGACTTCTTAGCTTGGTTGGCAACTTTTGCTAAGCACCTATTATTAATATTATTAATCTATTTATTATTTGAAGATGGTTGAATCAAGATGCTAATTACTAAATTTGGACATATATATTACTTTTAGTTTTAGATGATATGCTTAATTAAGAAAGCTTACTTCTTAGAACTAAATAAAATTGCAGCAATGAGTATTGTATCATTGTCTTCTTCCATTTCATGATTTTTTTTAGCATAGTTTGAAATACATTATATTTTTATTTTATGGTTGGAGAAGCCTATCTTGACTTTTCTCAAACCATGAAAATGTCAGCAATTTACGACCAATCTGCTTCTTAAACTCCACCTAGGAAAGATCTGATCCAACAATATGAGGCGCATGTGTAGTTGAATATCATCATCAATTCATAAATCAGTAGGTTTGTTTTCATTTCTCAAACCTTAGTATTTTTGTTCATAATTAATTTTGATTAGAACTAGTTATTAAGACTAAAAGTCTTACCCTCAATCCCAAGAAGAGGGTCTCGAGATTCTTATTTGACCTTCCCAAAAATATAATTTCATACCAACAATGAAAAAAAAATAATACAGTAATTCATTACACATAATAAAAATTTCAATATATTTTTAGATTATACAATTTTTATCCACAAAAAATAACTCAACAACTTTAACAAACTTTCTTTTTAGATATACTTAGGGGTATTCTCTTTGAGTGAAAAAAAAAATCCCATTTGATAGTAAAATTTTTCTTGAGCAGCCCATTATCCCATATTTTCCATATAATATGTCCCCCTCCTTCCCATCTTAAAAAATACTCCATTATATTTTCTATTTTTTTTATCCATAATTTTCCATCGAATAGTTAACACACCCTTAATTTAACAAAAAGTAATCATTTTTAGTCAACTTTATAATGGTAGTACGCGGCATTTTTCTCCACTTGATTTCAACACGAAGCATCATCTACTCTTCTTCCAAATTTCTTTCTTTTCTTTGCCAAATTGACTCATTTCTAAATATATACCTCTTCCCCTCCTTTTTTCACGTAAACAAATCGATAATATCACATAAAAAATTAAAAATAAAAAATAAATTAAAAAAAATTTAAAAAAAATTTAAAAAAAAAAAAAAACAGAATTCCTCACCATGCCAGAAAATGGAACGTTGTTTGCGATTTCAAGCATCGTGATTTTCTTCACAGTTTACTCCACAGCTCAAAACATCAACAACAACAACTGCGCTTCTTCCTCTTGCGGCGACATCAAAATCAGCTACCCATTCAGATTAATCACTTCCCCCAAATCCTGCGGCTACAACGAACCCAGCTTCGCCCTAGAATGCCGCAGCAATCAGACTATCTTCGCCTCCAATTCGGGAAGGTACATCGTCAAAGACATCAACTACGAATCCTACTCCATAAGGCTAGTAGATCCGGCCATAAACAGCCCGGATCTCTCATCCTGCCCTGTTCTTCCCAACGATTACGGTGCCTTCTCGTACCTACTCACTACGTACTTATTCGATAAGAACATTCCAGTCTCCTTCATCTACTGTCTCTCTCCGGTGAATTCTTCCAAGTATGAAGATGGGTTTAATATAAGCTGATAATTGTTTTGGTGATGAATTAATTATGCAGGCACAGTTTTAGCTCTAAGATTCTTGATTGGATTCCCTTTTCTTATCGGTTTAATGGTGTCTCAATGGAAGAAAAGGCATTTAAACATCTAATTTATCATTCTTTTGCGTGCTATTTGTTGTATTGTACTTACCTATCACTAGTTACTCGAGATTTACGTTTTTCTTCTCTCTTTGTATATCTTTTAGTTTCCATGCATGTAATGTTCTTTCTCTTTTGTAGTTGTATATTGGATTGAAAGAGCCAAGTCTTTCTTTAACTACGAAATTATTTCAGTACCAATCAAAATTAGTTCCTTTTTCTCCATCACATGCATGTTTAATTTATTTCAACTCTAATGATCAAAATTACTTTCCTTTTATAATATTATCATAATTATAAAAAATATTATAATCATAATGAACCATAATTAATATTTATAACTAAAAGTTGAGATTTAAAAAAAATGTTCTAATTTTGAATTTATCTATTACTTTTTAACTAATAACATTAAATTTAAATACTAAAAAAATAATCATAAACACTAACGGGTTAAGGAACTCTAGTTAATAATTGTAATATTAAATCAAATCATAATACTATATTAAAATTGAAGAAAGCAATAATTTTAAATAAAAATAAATTTGTAACACGGTTTTGGATATTAAAATTTAGACGGAAGATCTCATATGCCAAAATAATACTAGCATTCACTAAGGGGCCGTTTGTTTTGAGGGTTTCAGGAAAGGGAAAGGGAATCAAAACTTTGATTCCCTTAGTGAGTGTTTGATGCACATTTTCAATAATTTTTCATTCCTCACTTTGGGGTAATGAATTCCCCTCTTGCCCCTTTTTTGATTCCCCTCATTTTACTTGGGAATTGATTCCCTTTCCCCTCCTCTCTTCACCTCTTCTCAAAATTTATAATTTACTCCATGATAATGTGATTAAAAATTAAAATATATATTACTCATTATTTATTTTAAATAAAATATTATATATATATTATATTACTGTATTATAATTGTTTAATTATAATATATTTAAATATATAAATAAATATATTATGTTAATTAAATTATACTTCGTATAATAAATGATACGTATTTAATTAACATTCTAAAGTTTGATAAGATTTAATAATATTTCATTTGTAATTACATTTTAATTTAATAATATTTTTAGTTTAATATATATATATAATATTATATATAATATAATAAAATATGATTAACTATTATATATTTAAGAGATTATATATATATATATATATATATATATTAATATAGAGTAATATTATAATATTAAATATATAATATATATAAGAATAATTTTAAATATAATATATAATACATATATATATATATATTACTAGTACTATTAAATACGGAGTATATAACTTATTTTAGAAAATAATAAATATTTTAATAATAAATATTATTAAATATTTATTTAATAATAATAATAATATACGTAAATTAACATTCTAAAGTTTGATAATATTTCATTAGTAATTACATTTTAATTGAATAATAATTTAATCTTATATATATAATTAATATAGAGTAATATTAAATATTAAATATATTAGAATAATTTTAAATATAATATATATATTTATAATATATTAAATTTTAAATAATAATAATTATTATTATTATTATTATTATATAAATTATATATGTATTTTATTCTAAAAAATTACATTTATTTCAAAATTGAAATATAATAATATATTTATAATATAATAAATTTAATATATATATATATATATTAAAAATATAAATAAATAATATTTCAATTCCCTTTCTTGTACTTAAACAAACGAATTGACAAATCAGTAATAATTCTCATTCATTTCCTTTCCTTTCCCTTTGTTGATTCCTTTCCCTTTCCCTTTCCTAAACAAACGGCCCCTAAATATATTAGGGGTACATGAACATAAAAAGGGTTTGAAGGATGTAAAGCTATGATAATGATAAACTGTGGAAGTAAGCAAATGTGAGTGTTCCATTTTTATTGTGTATTAATTTCAATAAGGGATTTGGAGGAATAGCATGCACGGTTTCTTGGTCATGAGACGACGTCGTAGCCGGTAGAATTCTGGGATCAATAATTGAAGTTGCGAAATATTTTGAGGATTCAAGCTAAGTTGAGAATTTTCCGGGCAGATTCTTGACTTCATCTTTCTCTCTTCATCACCAAGGATGAAAAACAATGGATCTCAATAGCAAGCCGCAAGCTCCTCTCAATCAAATATTGAGATTCAGTGCTAATTATAAAATTAGGTCCTTAATTTTTTTAAAATATCACTTTAAAAATACGAAAGAAGAAGAGAAAAGGATTGGAGGAAGACAAAAGCATAATGGAAAAAGCAAGAGGGAGAGAGAAACGAGAATAAAAAGGAAGAAAGAACGAAAAATTATCAGTTTTTTTTTTTTGGCTGCCTTGTTACTATAATTTATAATTTTGGTCAATAATATTTTTTGGGTCATGTTCTAAAGAACTTGTTGGACATGCTCTCAGCTCCCCTCCTCAATAGTTGAATATAATCATTCTCTATAATTTGAGCCTACTTTTCATTTCTCAAATTTCATTTCTATGCATAAATCAAACATGCTAATATGAAAATCATGTCAATTTCATCGATTGGTTTGCACAAAATTCGCATTCTATGGATCACCTTTAAATAATTTCATTTACAAAGTTCGCATTCTATGGATCACCTTTTAATAATTTCATTTACAAAAAAATTATTATTATTATTATTATTTATTTATTTATTTTAGGAAAAAGTATTAGTTTATCTTAGATTATGGAACGCGGCAAAACTGGCAGAGGTCCCATTGAAAATGAAAAAGAAGCTCTCCAGTCTCCACTCGATCAAATTTCACTCCAAAATTAATTCTAAATTTCATTTTCCAGCAAATTACGAAATTGTCCGGTCAACGTTCTTCATTTCATTTCAAGGAAAAGTCAAATTTGCGCGCGACCTCCACCTCCTCTGCCTCTCTCTATATATACCTCCTCTCCTCCTCTTTTTTCTGGATAAACAAATCGATAAACATCAAATTAAAAAGAAAAAAAACACAGATTCCTCACCATGTCAGAGAACAAAATCTCCTTCCCAATTTCAAGCATCTTCATTAATCTCCTTCTTTTCTTCACAGTTTACTCCACAGCTCAAAGCAACAACAACAACAACTGCGCTTCTTCCTCTTGCGGCGACATCAAAATCAGCTACCCGTTCAGATTAACCTCTTCCCCCAAATCCTGCGGCTACGACGAACCCAGCTTCGCCCTCGAATGCCGCAGCAATCAAACTATCTTCACCTCCAATTCGAGAAGGTATTTAGTGAAAGACATCAATTACGAATCCTACTCCATAAGGCTAGTAGATCCGGCCATAAACAGCGCGAATCTCTCATCCTGCCCTGTTCTTCCCAACGATTACGATGCCTTTTCGTATCTATTCACTACTAGCTTCTTCGATAAGAACATTCCAGTCTCCTTCATCTACTGTCTCTCTCCGGTGAATTCCTCCAAGTATGTGGAAGCTCCTTTCTGCGGGGATCGGAATCGAATTTTCTCGAATTCTTCCCAGATCTACAGCTATTTGATGGAGGGAGACGGAAATACTGCGGTGTCGGAGGTGGAGGAATCGTGCACGGTGGAGAGGGTGGTTTGGGCGTCGAGGCGTAGGGGTATAAGCGTCAATTCGTCTCTGGCGGCCATTTATGAGATCTAGGGTATGGAGTCGAGCTCACTTGGTTTCGCGTTCTGTGCGGAGATTGTGAGGGGTATTGCAGTTTGGAGGGGAATCGAATTAATTGCAAACACTATTGCATGGAGGATACGCCTTACTCAGAAAGAAGTTTCAAATGTAAGTCTGATTTTTATTTATTTTTGTTTAATTACTCTTTATCTTATTTTATTTTATTTCAACTTGCATTATTAGTGTTTGCTGACACTGGTTTCATTTTTAAAAAATTGCAGGTAAAATGGAGTACTGGGGAAGTGAGTGGCAGTTCATCTTCTCAAATTTTTCTGTTTATGTTTATGAGTTTTCCTATTATGTTTTTTTTTTAATTGCATTCCTTCTAACTTTCTTTCTTTTTTGGGACAGTGGTGGGCGTAATATTCTATATAATGATTGGATTGGGTAAGATTTCCATCCTTAGATTTATTTTAATTTCCCGTAAGAGGGAATTCTTTGTAATTAATTCTTTGTTGATGAATTTGAACAGGTGTGATTGTAGCTTTGAGATTCGTGATTGGAGTTCTGTTCCTGATTGGATATGTGGTGCCCAAGTGGAGAAAATTACGGCAATTGCCCATCTAATTTTTCATTCTTTAATTTCATTTTCCATGCTCTTGATTTGTATATCTCTTACGTTTGTATTTATTTGTTATTTTTTGTGGTTGTATAGTTTGATATGAAATTTTTACGTTTTCTCAAGACCAGAAATAATTTCATTAATTAACAAGTATTTCAAATTATTATATGTTGACCCCTCTATCACTAATTCACTATCACACAATACCAAAAAAAAAAATGCAAAAAATTGTGTAAAACTAATGAAAGATTTCATTCTTAATTTTTGTCAGTATAAAAAAAAAAAAATCAAACTACCATCATATTAGTATTGTATGGAAGATGATGAAACGATAAAAAATAATAATAAATAAAACAATAAGCCAAAAGAATAGGCACTTAGCTAGGTTTGGGATATGACACGATAAGCCTAAAGATTATAGAGTTGATCTCGAATGGATAAAAACATTGAAGAATCGTGTTCTAGTCTACTAGAGAACAAGGGCGACCCCACAGGGCCCCTGAAAAATTAGAGCCCCAGATTTTTCAGCCCATGACATATTTATATATTAATTTGTGTTCACCTCATAAAAGCATGTATTGTTGTTGGCACAGCCGCACAGTTGGTGTTGCGTGGGAAACTATGGTTGTGGTCAGTGGTTCGAAAGGGCCCCATTTAATTATTGAGTATTGCAACTAAAAACAAAGACCCCCTTTTATTTATTTAGTAGTACGAAGTAGTATTTTTAGTTTTTTTTTTTTTTTTTAATATTATTTATCTATTAGTGGTGCTACTAAAATAAAGGCCCCATTTTTTTTTATTTAGTGCTGTATTTTTTTGTTTGTTTTGTTTTTTTATTTATTCTTCTAGCAAATTAGAGCAAGATAAAGATTCAATTTTTATTTTACTTTTTAGAATAATGACCAAATATTGGTTAGAGTTTTTTAACACATGCAAGCTAACAATTTTTTTGAATTCTATATCTTTGTTTTTTAAAAGTTAGCCTATAAATTTTTGTTTCAAAAAAAAAAAAGAAGTTAGCCTATAATTTTAAGAAAAAAATTATATTTTATTAAAAAAAATTAATTAAAATTTTTATTCTTTTTAACCAAAAAAGGTCTAATTTTCAAAATTGCACAGGGCCCCGGCTATGCTTGCACCGCCCCTGCTAGAGAATTTGTACGAGATCTTTGAATTCACGAAGTCATTGAGAGAATTTTTATTTTGAAAGTTTTCTGCAAGGTTTCGAGACAGGAGAGTAGTTAGGTTTCTAAATCTTGATTTGTATGTATCAAAAATTAAAATATCTCCATAACATTTGAATTGCACTAACCACTAATATGAACATTATCTTTTTAGGGGTTTTAAATCCAATCAAAACGTAACTATGTCAAATAAGAATGATTCCAAAAATTCCTCACATAAGGATTTAAAACTAGACTAAGGCATCTCCAATGCATGCTCTAAAATAGAGTAATACTCCATTTTAGAGTACGGAGTGCATTTTAACTGTACTCTATTTCACAGTTATATAAAGTTTTACTGTTCAATACTCTATATTCTAGTTTATTACTTGGACAATATTAAACTACAAAAATAATAATTTAACTAAATTTATTAGTATAATTTGATTTATAATTTAATGTATTGTATATTTTATTTATTATTAAATTTTGAATTTTTATTTAATTTTACATATTTTATTTATATCAACAAAAAGTTAATAATCTACAATATATTTAATTCATAGTATTATCTAAGACAATTTTATTAATTATACAATATTTGTGATACATTAATAACTGTTAATTATGTAAAACAAATAAAAAACTATAAATATAAGTATGCAACACTGCATTTTGAAATATAACATACTGTAAAATATAATTTATAATTTGAGATGACCTAAGATGTTGACGAAATTATTTCCAAGTTATGATTTCAGCATTATACTTTGATTTTTTAAATGAGAATTGATCTCATTTCGTTAATTTATAATTAATAATTTTTTTAATTGAATAATAAGGTAAACTTATGAGAAAATAAGAAATTAATAACAAAAATTAAGAATATTTCACATAAGATTAGAATCATAATTATGAACACGTGTATTATCTTATGAATCCCATAGTCTGTTTGACTTTGACTAGCAAATTCTCATTCCAAAAAGTCCAACGCATAAATAAATGTCAACACACAATTCGTTCATTCTTCTCCAAATAAAATAATTAAAAATGGGGCCAAAATTAATGATCTTCATTTCTTCTTACCTGCTGGCTCTCATTTCCTCCGTGTCAGGGATGAATTCAGGCGGCGGCGGTGGCGGCGCCTTTACCACAGACCTCATCCACAGGGACTCTCCCGACTCCCCTCTCTACGATCCCTCCTCCACCAACTCTCACCTCCTCACCAATGCTATAGAACGCTCGCGGCTCCGCGCCAAATTCCTCAACGACTCGAGAAAGGCGGCGGCGGAAGCGACCATCACCAGCGCCGGCGGGAATTCCTGATGAGATTCTCCATCGGCTCATCCCGCGAAGTCATCTTCGCCGTCGTCGACACCGGCAGCCACTTGACGTGGACGCAGTGCCTCCCCTGCAACGGCTGCATCCGCCAGCGCCTCCCCATCTTCGACCCGCGAACCTCCTCCTCGTACAGGGGCGTCCAATGCGGCACCTACGCCTGCGGCGCCTTCTACCCCACCTCCGCCTGCGACCGCCGCGGCTCCAATTGCATCTACGCCGTCGGCTACGGTGACGGCTCCTACTCGAACGGCGTCGTCGCCACGGAGACCTTCTCCTTCTGGTCCACCGCGGGCAAGAGCCTCCGCTTCGACGACGTCGTATTCGGATGCGGCCACAACAACTCCTTCACACACCTCCTCAAGGGCTCCGCCTCCGGCGTCGTAGGCCTCGCCGGCGGCAGATCCTCCCTCGTGAGGCAGCTAGGGTTCTACAAGTTCGCCTACTGCCTGACGCCGTACGGAGACCCCGGCAAGCTCGGCAAGCTCCACTTCGGCGACGACGCGGTGGTCGGTGGAGCCCACTGTTGGTCTTCCTCTTTATGGTAACATTGCGCAGGCCAACTACATGGTGGGATACGATCTTCAAGGGGAAACGGTGTCGTTCAAGCCCACTCGCTGTTAATCATACTCATCCTCGTTCAAAGGGAAATTTAATTATGGGATAACCATCCAAAAAAATTGACAGTTGAATAATTATAGTATTATATAGTGAAATAATAAGTTTAATAAGAAAACAAAAATTAGTATAAATTTAAGAGATCTGTTTGCAAATTTTTGTATGGACACATTTATTGTTGAGTTAAAGTTGACAATTTCATTAAACAAACATACTACAAATGTAATAAGACTTTTTGAATTTAAAAAAACAAAACATTTTTCATATTAGAAAATGCAAATATTGAAATATTAATATTTATTAATACCTGATGAAGTTATATGGAGTATATAACTCTACATATGCAAATTATAATTTGATAAGACCATCATAAAATATTTGATAAACATGTAATGAATACAATAACATCACAAATTCACACCTCTAAAATTCGTATGGTCAATCTACTACTCTTCTTAATGAAGTCATATAACTCAAGATGTGTTGCTTAATGGTATTTTTCGTTCGTGAGGAATGTTTCTCTACTTACTTTGATCACAATTAATATGTTCACGACTAATGTAACAATGTCAAAATTATATGTTATCCTTGAGCTATCCATCAAAATAGACGATTTCATTAAACTCAAAACATACTACAATTGTATAACCTAATACAAATAATAGCATTCACTAAAAAAATATGATGGCTACATGAACAAAAGTACATAACATTTAAAATAAAATAAAAAATTAAAAAAAAAAAAAGAATTTTGAAGGATGATACAAAAGTTTGAAATTAATCAAGCACTTAACAGTGTTTCATTTCTGTGTATCGAGATGTAAAGGATTTGGAGGAAGAGAAGGCATGGTTTCTTGTTCAAGCATTTCGATCACTGCTTTCATGGATGGACGGTCAGATGGAAACCACTGCATGCACCATAATCCAACGATCAGCAATTTCTTTACAAAATCTTCATTTCCTTTGCCTTCTTCTTCTTCTTCTTCTTCCTCTATCTGAATTGCTCCTTCTTCTCTCTTTTCAAGCCATTCTGGAAAATGGGCCCCACTGCTAAAACTATCAACACTTCTTCCTACAATATCCAGCAAAATCATGCCAAAACCATAAGCATATGCTTTCTGTGGTATGTTGCTGAAGGAACTCGAGAATAACTCGGGAGCAACGTACTGCGATCCTCCTTCATCAGTCGACGTCGTGGCCACGATGATCTTGGGATTGAAGCTGTGATCTAGCAAGATGCTTTGAGGATTCAAGATCAAGTTGAGGATTTTCTGGGCAGATTCTTGATGAACGCGCTCGATTCCTTTAGCTACGCCTAGAGAAATTTTCTGTAGAAGTGTATGGTTTTGGTTTCTTGAAGATATGAGTGCTTCAAGTGTCTCTACTTGCAAGAACTCGTAGACGAGTGCTCTTTTTCCTACTTCTGCACAATATCCGACTAATTGAAGGATGTTTGAGTGTTGGATTCGACCTATTATCTCCACTTCGTTAATGAAGTCCTCGACGTTCTGTTGAGGGGCATCGAGCACTTTGACAGCGACCGGAGCTCCATCACCGAGCATCCCTTTATGCAGTGAAGTCTTCTCCTTGAAATTCTTTGTGATTCTCTTCACTTCTGCATATGTGTATCTTCTTGGCTTTATATACTTATGACTCTTTATAGCATTTTCTATCCTTTCATTTTCATCTTTCTTTCTTTTCATCTCCTTAAAGATGAAAAACATGGCAATCACAGTAAATGCCAATAGTACTATTCCTGCTGTAACTATCCCTGTAATTAAAGATAATTTTTCTGTTAAAAACTATCTTTAAATAGTATGCCTGAATCAAGAAAATTGATAAGCTTACCTGCAGTAAGTGGTTTGTGGTTCTTTGATGATCCATCTGTAAAAATAAAAAATAAAAATAAAAATAAAAAAAGTTACCATTCCCATTAGCTAATATGTTTCTAAAATTCTCTCAAAATCCGAAGGTTGCGTATTCTACCTTGTTCAGTATTATAGCATTCAGTTTCTTCTTCTGCGGCATCACTATTCTTCAGCCTACAAAGACTCCCTCTTTCTTCACAATTACCACAAGAAGGCCTGCTCCAGTTGAGATAAAACGGAGTGCCATACTCGAATCCTCTTCCGGTCAATGCACCATCGGGGACATATGAATGTGTACATCTGAAAAATATGAAATGTTGTACATCTTGAAACAAGACGAGTATGGAACCAAGTTACCGATATCATACATGGAAGCAAAAGCAATAACTTGGTAACTACGGGTGCTTAGGCAAGAAACCGGATCATAGTCCGAGTTTGAGCAGTTGAACAGAGTGGATCCACCACCATAGCCTAATGCCTCCACCTCAAATGGAGAGGATGATGGAGAGTTTAGAGATGGAAGCTTTTCCGGGAGGCATGATCTTGCTCTTGCATCGCCAACTAGCATCCTTTGTGCTTTGTAATCGATTTCCCAAACCGTGACTGTCATGTTCAATGGAAGGATAATGTTTTTGGCTGAGGCTGTGACTGGAAACTGGAGATCAAGATCTGCTCTTCCGCTCTCGTTGCATGATAGTCCGAACCCTTTGTAGCCACAGCTCTCCGGTTGAAGGCCTTTTATCCAGAACGGGAAACGGATAATGGGAGACGAAGGGCTGCACGATCTTGGGAGGCAATCGTCTTGGCCTACTGCAAGGTTGAAGATGGAGATGGAGATGAAGGTGAAGAGGAAGAAGAAGATCTTCATGTTTGATTGCTTTCCATTGATCATGTTCATCTTAGCTTAAGGACCTTTTGAAGAGTTGTTCTTTCTTTTTTCTTTTCTTTTTTTCTTTCTAGAATGATGAATAAATAAATGAGAGAATTTGATTGTATGACTCTGTGCTGTTTCCACCATTTCTTCCTTCTCATGCTCTCATCATTACTCAACATGAGTTGACTAATTAACAACAAAGCGCGTGGAATGGATGAACACAGATTATTTTATCTCGTTTTCTGAGTTTCTGACTTTGAACAAAATGCTTCTGCAAATTTAAAAAAATAAAAATAAAAATGGTGTCCAGTTCATATAACTTGATGATTGAGGAATATTTCATATTTCAATATGGATTCTTGAATTATTTATAGCTCAACTGGAGTAACTAGTGCCTAGAAGGTGATTACTACTAGTCAAGTCAACTCTAATCCAACAATTAAAAAAAATCTCTCAAAAACTTCCAAAGAAACCATCAATTTTCCATACTCTTAAGCAATCTTTAGCATAAAAAAACATTCTTGCATAGCTCACATCTTCTCATCATCTTCAATCATGTCAAAAGGGAAGAACCTCTTTTCTTCATGTCTACCCCTTCTGCTTCTTCTTCTCCTATGTTCTACACAAAACTGCAAAGCAAAAAACATCTCAGCAAATTGCATCACTTCTTCATGTGGGAACATCAACATTAGCTACCCTTTTAGGCTGAGAGGAGACCCTGCAAACTGTGGCTATCCAGACTCGATCTTCACCCTCGAATGCCAGAAAAATCGAACTACAGTTCTGCACACAGATTCAAGAAGATACAACGTTGAGTCGATCACTTACAGCAACTACTCCATTCGTATATCCGATCCAGGTCTAGATAGAAACAACCTCTCTTCCTGCCTGGCTTATTCCTACATAGGTGATTATATGAACTATGGCTATATCATGTACAGATATTACACTAACAACATTGACATAACCTTCATCAACTGTCTAAGTCCTGTAGCTAATCCAAAATACATAGAGAATACTTTGTGTGGGAACACTAGTGCCTTCTCCAATTCTACAAGAGTTTACAGCTATGTTACAGTTGAGAGTATTTTAGTTTCGGATTTGGAGGATTCTTGCACTTATGACACCACGGCTCAGGCTTCGCCACCGTGGCCTTCCACAGATCATAACTATTCGTATGCACAGATTCATGATCTTCTCTCCGATGGATTCGAGCTGGTATGGTATAAGGCCTTGTGTACAGAATGCTACGAAAGGAAGGGTGATTGCAGTTTGGTAGGCGAGAAAATCGAGTGTCACAACTATTGCTATGAGTCCTCTTTTGAAGAGGGTAGTTTATTTTGTAAGAAAAGCTCTCTTCTTTCTGTTTTTGAATATTTTCTTGAAATGGTGAAGTGAAAAAGTCAGCTTACTAACACATTATTCACTTGGAAATGCAGGTGGATTGGTGTATTATGGTGGTGAGTTCTCTTTGTGCTGGTATTTTTTTTTTTTATCAAATTAAATTAAATTAAATTTTCTTGTATTTGTTACATATTTCCTCCATTGAACAGGTTATTTGTTCTATGCTGCTTTAGCCATTGGTGAGTTCTTGCTACCTCTCAGTATAATTCACAATATAACACTATCATGAGTTTCATTAGAGAGTTGATTTTCTTTTACTTTTTACTTTTTGCAGGAGCACTTATAGTACTGAGGCTCATAATTGGGATTCCATGCCTAATCGGAGTGGTAGTGAACGAGCGGAGAAGGCGGCTTTCATCCACGAAGGAAGGCGAAAACATCGAAGAACTCTTGAGTAACCAAGTAAACCACATGCCAATAAGCTACAGCTATGGGGAGATTAAAAAGATGACACAAAATTTCAAGAACAAACTAGGTGGAGGGCCGTACTGGAACTGTTTTCAGAGGCGAACTTCGCAGCGGTTTCCTCGTTGCAGTGAAAATGGTGACTGGCTCCCCAGCCAGTGACAAAGAGTTCATAAAGAATGCATCAGCAATTTCAAGAACCAGCAACTGGAAACTTGATCAAACTCTTTGGCTTTTGCATTGAAGGAACAAAAAGAGTTCTGGTTTATGAGTTTTCGAAGAGTGGCTCTCTTGAAGAACACTTGTTGTTGAAGGAAGGGGAGGAATGTGGTCTGAGTGTAAGAGATATGTTCAAGATAAGCGTTGGAGTGGCGCGTGGGATCCAGTGTTTGCATGGTGCTAATATCTTCCCTCTTGGAATCAAGCCTCGGAACATTCTTCTTGACAAAGAGTTCAATCCAAAGGTCTCCGATTCTGGGCTTGGAAGGCTCCGTTCGTTGCAGTATCATAGAATCGGAGCTCTGAAGATGGAGATGGGGATGGGGTTCATGCCTCCAGAGGTGTTCTACAAGAACAATGGAGGAGTCTCATGCAAAGCTGATGTGTACAGTTTCGGGATGGTGGTGCTGGAAATGGCGGCGCGGCTGAATCCATACGCAGGAAAGCAAGGTGAAATGTACTTTCCCTTGTGGATTTATAACAAATTGTGTGAAGAGAGAGATTTAGGAATGGGAGGTGGTGAAGAAGAAGAGAGAGGGATGGTGAAGAAGATGATTGTAGTAGGGTTGTGGTGCATTCAGATGAAGGCTGGGGATAGGCCATTGATGGAAGAAGTTGTTGGGATGCTTGAAGGTGGAATTGAGTTGCTGCAAATTCCCCCCATGCCTTTCCATAGAGCCATGAATTGTGAGGAATCATCCATGGAGAAAAGCTTTTGAGATAGTATTGTAGCCTCATTGTATTCATTTCTTCACTCTTTTTTCTTTCTTTAATAACTATGAAAGCTGCATTTAATACTTTCACTTATTTTGAATTGACTATTTCTATTATAAATTCAGACCTTATGTTAAGAAAAGAAAAAAAAATTATATAATAAAATTTGAAAGTTGAGGATGTTTGTTTCATACAGCAAATTTGGTAATTCTCAATTTAGGTATAAGATTATATTTATAGGATAATTCGATTTAGTAAATGAGACCAAATTTGTAGGACCAAAAGAGTATGTGTACGAAATTCAAAAAAAAAATAAAATAACAACTCGAATAGTGACGTGCTCTTTATCATCACATGTGACCATCTATCTCTATCCCATTAGAATGTACCAACTATGTATGAAAATCATTTTTTTTTTAATTTTACTTCATTCTATTTCTTCAATTTCTCGATAATATGATTCAATAAAATTTTATACTTAATTCATTAGAATTCACCAATCCAATTAGGATTTATTATTTATTTTATACTCCCTCCGGCTCAAGATTTCTGATACCTTTCATTATTTTATACCTCACATATCACTATAAATGTCTCAAAAATTCTGAGCCGGAGGTAATAGCATTAAATTTCAATCTTATTTGTTAAAAATGAAAAAAAAAATACTAAAAAAATTATATACCCTGATTAAATCAATAGGCTATTATTAATTAATACTCCCTCCGTCCCATTTCAATAGGCTTGTTTCTTTTCAGCACGGAATTTTAGAAGAGTGTGTGTAAATATTAAGTGTTGTTTTAAAACTAGAGCATCATAGATCATAAAAACATATTGATGTTTGATTTTAAATGAAATATCATATCAAGACCTTTAATTTGGTATAAAAATCATAAAAAAAATTGGAGAACAAACGAACAAGTTATGATAATTTAAACTTTTAGAATTTAAATTATATTGGGATACATACTGAGAGATGAGTAGATGATGAGATGCTTAGAGGTCCATTTAATGGCTAACTCTTTTCATTTTTAGAAATAGGTCAATTCGTGTGGGACGACTCGATTTAGTAAACAAGTCAATTGAAATGGAACGGAATGAATATTATATACTTCCTCCAACTCACGATTTCTTAGTCTTTTTCCTTATTGGGTCGTCTCAAGATTACCCATTTCCCTTTTGGGATATAATTAGCATATTAATAGTACAATTAGTAAACCTCTTATTATACTTAATATTATCTAATTAAATCTCATCATCCACTCACCTCTCAGCACTTATCACAATATAATTTAAATCCTAAATGTTTAAACTATCATAACTTTCTCATTTGTTATTCGATTTTTATGATTTATACTAAATTAAATGTATTGATATGATCTTTCATTTAAGATCAAACATGAATATGTTTTTATACATCTATGATGCTCTTGATTATGTTTTAAAACATAAATCACATCACATCTCTATACACATTATACTTTACACACTAAACACTCTCGTCTTAATTCTCGTGCTCGTGAGCCGGAGAAAGTATTAGACTAAATCATAGTAATATTATAAAATTAAAAAAATTAAAAAATATAATTTTAATATACGGTTGATACCACCTGCTTTACCATTTGTGTCTTATTTTTTTAAAAGATTGATTTTATTTTTTTTATTAAAAAAAGTTTAAATTATTTTATACCGTATCTTACTATAAGAAAACGGAGTAGTCCTCCAAAAAGTTTCCCTCCTAAAAACATCAAATCAATAATTTTGTGTAATTTTTTTATTTATTATGTGTAGTCAACTTTCTCATACATGTACAGTAATATATATACACACGCATATATATCAATATATGTCCTATAATAAATAAATAAAAGTTAGTGGTAATGGGGTGTATATTGTACAGTTTTACTTATTTCTCTATTTTTGCATTTTCTTTTCTAATTTATATTTCTAATTGGCACGTTTTTGTTCGAGTTTATTCTTCTTGATTTTAGGCAAATTTTAAATTTTATTTTTAGCTTGGTAAGGAAAATTATAATTGAATTTAATAAATTAATAAATTTTAAATTTTATTTTCGAGAACTAGGAAAGTAGATGGTTCCCCTAAGCTTGCATATCTATTTGTGTTATACTATCAACTATAAATATGGGTTTACTTTTATACGCTACTTAGAGGGATATTTTTATCAAGTTTGTCAATTTATAATTATTGAATATGGAATATTAATGATACCACTTACTATTTAATTTCATAAGAGAATACTACATTTTTTATTCTATATTTAAAAAAAAAGCTTTTTAACATTTTAAAATAAGAAAAATAAATTAAATGTTACCCGTGCGAAGCCGGCGGGCAAGACTAGTATTTTAGAGAACAAAGTCCTGAGTTGAAAACTCTGACTCCATACCGACTTGAAATGAAAAGGAAAGAGGCGAGAGCAGTAAGCAGATTTGGAACATTAGGCATTAGTAGTGTAAGTGAGTGCCATATCGGAAATTGTTGCCGCACATGCACCTCACCACCAACTTTGTACTGCTCCCAATCCAACTACCTCCGCCGTCGCCACGTGTCCTCCCCGCCTCCTCCTCTTACTTGACCGCCGCATTCCCCACATGCTCTACATTTACTTCCTCCACAGTCCCCCCCTCTGCCTTCTACTTCACATGATCCGCTATGATTCTTGACACCCACCGCCTGCCGCCGCCGCCGCCGGATAATTCCCGCCTGCCTTCAAAATCCGGCGATTCTCAACTCAGAGGCCAGGCTAGCAAGTCAGCCAAAGATGCTCGCCGGAGAAGAGTGGAGCTCCGCCGGATTAGGTCATTTACTCAAGCGGTGTCCGCCGCGGACTCCGCCCCTGACGGCGTCGGGAGCTTAATTGAAATGCAGAAGGAGGCGATTGAAGGTGCGAACGGCGGACGTAGGTCGTACGGTCAGATATCCATCGTCGGGCGCCGCAGGGAGATGGATGACGCCGTGGCGGTGAAATTAGGTTTCCTGAAGAGAGGTCGCGAGAGCTGCGACTTCTTCGGAGTGTTCGGCGGCCGCAAGGGGCGGCGCGTGGTGCGCGCGTGCAGCCAGCTGCTGCACCGCGTGTTAGCTGCGATTGTCGAAGAAGAAGAGAGTAAGGAGGAGATCGATTGGGAGGAGGTGATGGTAGAGGGTTTCCGTGCAGTGGAGGCAAAGATGAATGAGAAAGGTGCGGCAGCGGCGGCGGCGCTCTTAGGATCGGCTGCGGTGGTGGGGGACAATGAGGTGGTGGTGGCAGGTTCGAAGGCGGTGCTATCTCGCGGAGGAGCGACAGTGCGGTTGCTGGACGGTGGAAAGTCAAAAGGTGGCGAGAGAGAAGTGCAAGTAAGAGTTGCAAAGAGAAACCGCGCGGATGAATTCCTGATTCTGGGGAGTGATGGATTCTGGGACTTCATGTCTGATGAAGTTGCTTGCCAAATTGGGAGGAACTACTGCGGCGGCGGCGGTGGTGGTGGTGGTGATGGGAGCGGCGGAGCTGAGGCTGCCGCAGCCCTAATGGCGGAGATGGCGGTGGCTCAAGGTAGCAGAGACAATGTTAGCGTAATTTTGGTGGATTTGAGAAGTGCAGAAGGTGAAACTGAGAGTTTCCCAACATCACCAGTTAGCAATGGAGTTTAACTGTTTAAGTATAATTTTAAGCCCTTTTTCCTCTCTCTCTCTCTCTCTCTCTCATGTTGAACCACAGTGTGTACTGTAATCATTAATCACAGCTTATGTAAATTAAACCTCTGTAATACTTAATGATATTTCTTACCCTTATCTCTACTCCGCTAAATGTTTCAACTCAGATCATTAAATCATAACACCACGCAGCATGGCCTAACTTTGATGCCAAGATCTGTCAACAAATAAACATTTAAAAACAAAAGCCTAAACATAAATAAACAAACACAATATACACAAAAGAGTATACCCTACTTACCTACACTCCTCATTTATCTTCACCGGTGAAATCCGGCTCCGCCGGTTTCTGCAGAAGGATCGTCGAAATCCTCGTCTTCCTCCCGCCGTTCCGTCGCAGCCCGCGGAGGGCATTCGCCGCGAACCTCGACGCGTAAATTGTTGCTCCCAAACTCGGCGAGCTCCCGCCTCCTCTCGCCAATGCATCCTGTAGCCTGTCTTCCTCTACGCGAAGCGCTTCTTCCATCTTCTTCCTCGTGCATCGCCTCCATGCCGCCTGTATGAAGCAAGCTGCCCACGTTCTCCACTGCTGCGAGTAGAACCTGAACGTGTGCCGGAGCTGCTTGCTGTGCAGCCGCCTGAATTGGGAGGCGACGAATTTCAGATCGTCCGCCATTAGCGCGAACGCTTCCACCTCGGAGAGGGCCTGAACTGTTCTTGTCGAGATCGGGAGATTTGACGATGAATGAGGGTCCAGGGCCCAAGTTAGAAGCTCCTCCCCACAAAAGTCGCCTGCTTTTAGAATGTCCGAGTTGAAGAAGCCTGTACGGCCTCCGTTTGTGGTGACGGTTAACAATTTTCCGCGCATGACGAAGAGCATCTCGTCTACTGGATCTCCTTCTCGTACGATGTAGCTGTCCTCCGTGTATAGAACGGGTTTGAGACGATCGCACATTGCATCGAGAAGTTGATCGTCCATTTTCTCAAACATCGGCACCTGAATTCGAGGAAGGCTTCGATTATTTCATTATCTGTTGTGTTTGGAGGCAGGAAGCAGTGAATGAGGTTTAGGATTTATAGACTATTACCCTTTTGAGCAGAGCTAAACAGAGGTGTTGCTTTATGTCTCTTCTGAGGTCCTTGGGAAGATTACGTATCAGATAATCTTCGTCAACGCCTCTCGTCTCCTGCCACTTGTATTGCTCGTACCTCCGGATACGATCCCTTAAGCTCTCCGGAAGGAGACGATGAGACATCCACTGCTCCGCATCTCGTCTTTTCACCCTCATCTCCTCCAATCTCAGTGTTGTAGACTGCAGATATGTCTGTGACACCAACCAGTAATGAAAGGCATATTACAGAAGACATTTGTGAAGATGTTGCTAATAATGTAAGAAAGAAGAATACAAGTTTATGTTTTTATTGGAAAAAGAATTCGTTTATACCTGCATATTTCCAATCAGAAATGAGAATAGGACCAAGCCAGATATGGATATGAAAACTGCGAAGCAAATTTCCCCAACATAGGTACTAGTTTTAAGGTTCTGCCCTAGAGAACTGCAAAGTTAGATAAGCTATAAATATTATTTGCTATAAGCCCTGAAAATAATCTAGAAAAAACTGTTGCCACATTATTCAAAATTCTATTAATTTTAGAAAGAATTAGCAATCCATATTGTCATATCTTCCTCAAACACATGAGTATGTAAGGCAGCTATAATTCAACATATCAAGAAAACCTACCTTAGATTCTGCAGTCCCCACCAGAAACAATAAAAGAACTTCTGGGGAAAATCTTGTGATTCAAGAACACCAGATTGAAGGGCATTAAGGAATATCCCAAAATCGAAACGGGTAGCATTAGGTGTCTGAATCGGGCAAGATTGGTTGAAAGTCTGACTCCAACTAGTATGATCACCCTCGCAATGGAACGAAGCTTCTCTACAATCAGAGTCATCCCCACAAGTTTTTAGCCAGCATGTAGTTTCGCGTTCTATAGAAAGCACGTACCAACAGGCTCCAATCACCTAATAGATAAGTAAAGAATCAATTGTCAAGGAAAGAAAAGGTAACATAAGCATAATATAAGTGAATGTACACAAAATTTCCTACAGATACGTACATGACTAGCGAGCATATAAAGGAAAAGATTGAGGGCAGCTCCAGCCCATGCTGTTTCAGTGAGAATGCCAGAACTTCTTGTGACTTCTTTGTATAGAGGACGAATTCGAAGAACTCTTGGAATGTATTGAAGGAGCACCACAACTTTTAACAAATTCTTTGTGTTGAGAGACCTTGCACCACTCAGTTTGGGAACGATGATCACTATTACAGTCTGTGAAGGCGAAGAATGATTTTCCAGTTAGACAACTTATTACAATTACTGCAGTTTGTTGAACATAATATGCATTAGGCATAAGATAATCCCCCCCCCCCCCCCAGAAAGAAAAGCATGCATAGAATAGTTCATTCCAGTTTTCACTAAGAGTTCAAAAAAAAATAAAGGAATTATGTGTATACTTGCATAGTTCAGAAAGTATATTGCAGGAGAAGACAATGCATTTAGGGAATGATAAAGGAAAGTATGAAACAAAATTCAATGTACTTAATACAGTGTGCATCAAATTCATGCAAAAGAAGACTCTATAACTTATTTGTCCTTTCAAAAACTAAGTTCTACAGACAATAAGGACCTTCATGTAAAAAATAGCTACATGCAATCATCTTATATATGTAGATTTTCCATTACCTGTGGAAGTGGAAGAACAGCAAGAATATCAATTATGAAGTAGGAAGACAGATATCTCTTGGCAATTTCCCAAGAATTCTCAACAAGAACACCTCTTCCAAACACACGGGAAGAAGGGGCAATAAAACCAGTGCGGAACTGAAAAATGATATGGATGAGGTAAAAGATATCCGTAAATGACCGTAAAACACAAGCTATGATTTCCAATTTCCAGTCCAACTCAAGGCACCTCTTGTCACCATTTATGAGGGGTATGTAGAAATACAAGGGGTCCAACGAGACTGCAACCACGCACGAAAGAACAAAGATTTTATTCCATTTCTGAAGAAATGATCCTTGAGGATCCAGAATTTTCGTCCTAGATCCCTCATCATCTGCTTTCGACTTTCTTATAGAAAAGGACCTTAGTGATCCTGTGAAACTTTTAATTCTTTCAGAACCATATTCAAACCCTCTATGAAACTTGTCTGATACTGAGTATGCTGCTGATCTAATTCTGCCTAGTTCCACCCCACCTCTAGAGGAGGATTCTGCATCAAATCTTTTCTGTGATCTCCAATCTTGAAATCTGAAAGAAAACACTATATAAAATTGTGGGGAAACAGATATGTAGTTACAGGAACTCTTTCAAACTGCTACTTTCATACTAGAAACTATGAATTATTTATAAAACTTCATTTCTATCTCCACTAGTTTACAGCATATGACTTTTCTGAATTCCATATACAACTCTAACAATCTCTTACGAATGAATATAACAATGATTTAATAAACAAACCTGACAATTTTCTCTTGTTGAATATTCATAATCCAGCTCGCATGAGAAGTGCAGAATGTAGAATTCTAATTAGGTTAACAAGAAACTCGAGTTAAATTAGCTCCTGCTAGCTCCACATTTTCCAGCAAATCAAACCCTGGAACAGCTCTATATTAGATAATTTGATGAGATTATCAAAACCAAATTAATCGTATACTAAAAACTGAAATACAACCATCCTTCATCATATCCGAAATTTGAATTTCAATTTCAAACCTACCTACACATTCTAATTCGCCAGTTCGACGCTGACCGATTTTATTTTTTTTTTCAAAATAGAAAATATCCATAGTTGAAACTATGATCGGACAAAATAAGCGTCAACACCACACACGGAGAAGAAGAAAGCCAAATGCAACAACATCGTTCTCCAAAGAACAGCAAGAACAAGCAGATAATTAAACAAAACGCTTAAATTCCTCCAAACCGGAACTCACCTCGCCAGTTCTTCACATCAACAAAGCAGTGAAGTTAAGATTTTCCTCAGCAATAAATAGCAAAACCGAACCAGAAAGTGGACCGAGAAAAGGGGAACAACGCTCCGCTATTCACACATATGAAGTCGTGAGTCGCTATAAAGACTTCGTACACTACTGCCTGCTTTTTGAGAGTGAAGAGAGAGAGAAAGGGCAGGAATAGGATAGAAGTTTCCTGGATATTTCCAACTTTGTAGTTGTTGTTTGTGGTGAAAACTAGAAAGTATTTCTCGAGTTTAAGATTAAACGCAAAAATCTGCAGAATTTGCAAGTAGATTTTAGAGAGAGAAAGAAAGGACATTGAAATTGTCGCATTGGATTGGCGTCGTCCACCCATATACAGTTCAAAAATATGAAGTGGAAATGGAAATGAGGGAAGTTGTTGGCGGGCCCCCTCCCCCATTGAGTGTGAGCAACTTCAAGTTTCAAGTTTCAACTCCCTCTTTTCTTTTTCTTTTTTCCATCCGATTTTTTTTTTAAATTACAATCTAAGAATTTTTTTTATTTTTGTACTTAAAATTTAAGAACACTTTGTCGAGTTTTAGTTTTGCAAGTGAACTTTAAAAGTTGTCAATAAATAGAAACGCTCTAATGCCCATTGTGGACACACTTAATGTGTCCACCGGTGACGACAATCTTTTTTGTTAGGGTTTAGGTTTTTTAGGTAGTGTTTAATTTTTTTTATAATAGAGTTTAATTAATTTTGGTATGTTTGTTATTAACTTCTTTATTTATACCAATGTCACGCCAGCGTGCCTACGGTGGGCATTAGAGTATTGCTCTGTCAATAAATACATAATTTTATATAGTAGTTGTTTCTGATTTTGCAACGAGGGATTTTTTCCTGATTTCGTACTGATATGAAAGTCAAATTTGTCGAAAGATTAGTAAGATTCTAATTTCCTCGTATATGTGCATGACATAATTCATATTTTGACTTTCATATCACTACGAAATTTGACAAATTTAGAAGAAAAAAAAATCGAAGATTTTAAAGCCCGTGTGCAATATTTCCTAAAATATATATACGGCCATCTCAATTGTGTATGATGTATTTAATTAAATACCTTATCACTTATATACCTTTTGTCATAAAATATGTTTGTATCGTGATCAAAATAGGTAGGACGTATTAGACCACGACAACCAGTAGTACAAAGACAAACAATATGTTTTATCCTTTTTATTTATGTGGATATTCCACGGTGAGTCAAGATAAGCTATTTATTTTCTAAATTATTTTGTTGTAAATTTATTAATTTTTCTCAACTTTTGATTTTCTCATTAACCACGAACTTTGATTTTAAAAGCGCTCAAATGAAAGAATATACTCCCTCCGTCTCTTTCTAAATGACTATTTTTCCTTTTTGGGTCGTGTCACCATAAATAATCATTTTCCATATAAAAAAATAATTAGTTGCATAAGAGTACAATTAGTAAATCTCTTATTACACCTAACATTTCATAATTAAATCACATCATAGATCCACCTTTCACCACGTATTCCAATATAATTTAAATTTTAAAATTTTAAATTATCATAACTTGCTCGTTTAATTTCTATTTTTTATAAGTTTTATATCAAATTAAAGATCTTGATACGATCTTTCATTTAAGATCAGATATCAATATGTGTTTTAAAATATGTCTAAATACATAAACCACACTCTCTCCTTAAATACAATACACTTTATACCTTAAACACTTCCTTCTTAAAATTCGTGCTGAAAAGAAAGGAATCATTTAGGAAGAGACGGAAGGAGTAATATATTATTTTTTAACCTTTGAAATGATCATGATGTATGAATAGATGCCAACAAGTTACTATGTTTATTGTATTCACCATCTCTTAATATGCTTCAGATTTTATAAATTTTTAATATGATGATTATTTTACGGCAATTTTGAGAGAACATTTTATTGACAATATCATTATAAATACAATAAGGAGAAATGTTTCCCTACCCACAGTGGGCACGCTTAATGTGTCCACGGCTGATGTGGCAGTGTCACGTCAATGATTTTTCAGTGTCATGTCAATGATTTTTCTTTTTGGGGTTTAGCTTTTTTTGGTAGGGTTTAGTTTTTTTTGTAGGTTTATTTTTATAAGATATACTAATTAATTTTTTCCTTAAATATAATATCGTCACCTCATCCGTGAGCATATTAAACATGCACGGTGGGTAGGAGAGCATTACTCATACAATAAGGTTTGTTTATTAGTATGTTGTGTCAAATTTTTGAATTTCGGTGTCACGTCAATTTTAATTTGGTTGTTTCGGGAAAATTTTAGAAAATGCATAGTTTTTGTATTTAGAATTTAAATTCATAATTTTTTTGGATAAATCAAAATTTAAGGAAATCGTTGCACTAATTATACTCCAATGTAGCATAAGACTGCAAGAATATTGGTGTGATGTTGAGGTTGACTTTGTTGACTTGCTATTATTCGTTGATTTTTAAGGCGTCGAACAAATTATATACTACTACCTTTATTTCATCCAGAAAGCTTCATTTCTTTTTGGCTTTTTTGATACGTTTTTCCACGCTTTTTGATGATGTGTCTTAAAATAGATTTTGAAGAATTATTTTTTTTACGAGATACTACTGTCCCGTAAAATAAATAATTCTTCAAAAATTCATTTTAAAACTCATCATCAAAAAGCGTGAAAAGCGTGTCAGAAAATCAAAAAAAAAAAAAAGCTTTTTGGAGAGGAAGTAGTAAATAATACTAGTCATTATTGTATGTTGCTTTTTTTTTAATCTATATTAATATACTAAAGCGAGATAGTTTCCCTCCAAATTTTTTGATATTTGAGCCTTATTTAATTTTTTTAATTAACTAAGTTATACATAATTTAAAATATATCATGTTATTTTCTATGCAATTCCCTAATTAATGCATTTATTCCTATGAAAACTCATTTTATTCATTAAAGTTCAACACATTAATTACATTTCAAGTATAAATATTACTTTTGACCCGCTAATTTTTTCTCATTTGTTTCTTTTAAATGTAATTTTGAATAATCAATTTAAATACTAAAACTAAATAGTGAATCTCAATTTTACTATCTCAACATCTCTCAATTTAATGTAATATTTTATATTTTACTGTATTTTTTTTTTACTATGAAAATTGAAAATATATTAGTATATGCATGTTCATTTTTCATTTGTACACATACAAGTGGATTTAGGTAACTCAATTAATTAGGTTATGAGTTTTATAAAATTATAATTATGAAGTTGATCCATATTTAAATATTTAATCAAGCAATCTCTGAAAATGAGTTATGAATTTACACATTCATATAAAGTGTATATATATATATATATATATATAATCAAATATAACACAACATACGAGAGTACACATGTATATAGAAATATTTTTTTCTTTCGTCATTTTATGAAATAAATTAAAAATTATTAATTGAAATAAAAAAAATAAGCATTATAGTTATTTATTATGTTATTTGTAGATCAAAAATTTGCATCGCGCGGGTGTACGATTCTAGTTTATACTTGAAGAGAATATAGGAACTCATAATGACAATACATTACGTGGAGATTATTTGTAACGACGACGCCAATCCCATAATTGTCCTTCTTTCCGAATTAAATACACACATAATTGCCTATTTTATTATATTTTGTTTTTCATTTAATCAATGTATATAATAATTTGTACAAATTTCTCAATTGTGGATGGCAATTATTCTAATCACAATAAGTTTATTAATATTGTCAATTAACGACGTCATCGTAGTAACATTATACTCCATACATAATTACTCCCTCCGTCCCACTTATATAGGGATAGTTGACTGTCTTTTTGTCTCACAAAAAGGCAGTCAACTATCCCTATATAAGTGGGACGGAGGGAGTAATTATGTATGCCAAATTATGAGAAAATATATATTATGCCAAATTAAGTGGGACGGATGGAGTATATATTATTAGATGACCTTGTATGCCAAATTATGAGAAAATAGACCCCTAACTAAAACTACTAATTTAATCAGATTTAAAATGAGAAACAACTTGAGGAAAAAAAATGTTTAATTAGTCAAATTGATTAGGTAGACTAATCGAGTGTTTGATTTGGGATTATAATAGTTGGAAAGTTAGTCACAATGGCTTGTCATTTGGGGTTTAAGAATTGCACTAGATCATAATCTCATTGGCCCTAATATGTGTAGGCAAAAATAATTAAAATAAACTAACAGCTGTAATATATCTATAACGAAATAAAGAAAAAAAGTTGTATTCGTATAATGCATTTAATCTAACTTATTGGGAAATCTTAAAAATAAAATAAATAAATAAAAGAAAAGAAAGTAGTATAAGTAATATTCAAATGTATTCCCCTTGTTTTTTTGTAGTATATGGTTTTTCCTTTTTGCATTAAAAATCCATTTTTTTCCACATCAGATATTAGGGACATATACAAAAATACTCATCTTTCATAAGTGAGTTGCAAAAATACTCACTTTCATAAGAAAGTTACAAAAATATCAAATTTTATGGGAAATTTCCTAAAATGCCCCTTATATTTCAATCGTTATTTGCTATATTACATTCTTGAAGTGTCTCTTTCCTTTCGTAATCGCGAATGAAATTTCAACTCTTATTTATGTATTTACATCGTAATTGATATTGAATTTATGATTTCTACAGTTTTAATGTTCCAGCCGATTGATTACATTTTCGGTTATCAAATAGTTAATTTCATGTCGCGAACCTTAATTTTTCAATCGTTAATTTTTAAATTATTGCACAACACTCCAAACAAATGTACAATGTGTAAAAATTGTATAAGAAACGTCACTATAACACAACACCCAAGTTTTTTGTCCACATTGAAGGGTATAATAGACAATTATTTCAAAAAGTGAGTATTTATGCAACTTGTGAAAGTAATTTTGTCAATGCATTATGAAAAGTGAGTATTTTACCACAATACCACTAAATATTACTATTTCCATCATGTTGATAATATTCCAACTTTATTAAAATTGAGTTTATTATAATAATTTGTGGGTTCATTATTACCTGGATGATTATGAAGGAAGTATTATATCGGTTGGTACAAACTATGAATTCAACCGTTAAATGGGTGTCTGCGGTGGAATTAAATAATACTCCCTCCATTTGGTGGAATATGTCTCATTTCAATGAGTCTATTCTGGCACGCTTTTCAACGCTTCTTGATAATGAGTTTTAAAATGAATTTTTGAAGATTTTTTCTTTTACGGGATACTACGACTGTCAGAGTATCCCATAAAAGAAAAAATTCTTTAAAAATTCATTTTAAAGCCTATCATCAATAAACGTAGAAAAACGTGTCAGAATATGCCTCATTGAAATGAGGCATATTCCACGAATGGAGGTAGTAGATATATTAATCAAGCAAAATTTTATTTTGATGGCTGTTAAATTATACTTTAGGACAAAGATACGTGCATGAAACAAAAGAGTACTACGAAAATAATAAGATACTGATTTTGATGTGAAGACAAAACAATAAATTAGAGAGGAATTAAATAACATATTATGATGGCGAAGTATTCAACCAGTCTGCATATTCAAAAGCTATATTCGGGAAAAAAAGGTCCTATTCACACTATTAAATTAAATAATACTAGTATTTAAAAATAAATTCGATTTGAGTGAGCGGAAATGTGGAATTTGTGTCCTTAATGGGCTAATGATCGTATATAATTAATTGGGCCAAGCTATAATTATATGGCTTCACTAACTTTAAGAGCTTATAGAAATTTTAAAATATTTTATAAAATACTTTACACTATAAATAATACTGTGAGCTTTACTATATCTTCTTTCGATAAAACGATAACAGTCAGCTTTAAAAAAAAATCCAATTTGTAATATTAGTTCTATTTAACATTGATTAGTTTTTATCACTGTTTGCATCTTCACGGGCGGATCTACTTTGGAACAAAGGGGAATATCGACTATCTCCAACTTTTTTAATTTTTTTTTTTTATAGCTATAAATATCAATAAAATTTTGAAAATTTACATTGCGGCTCCCTCAGCCTTTGGAACAAAGGGGAATAGGTTTTTTTTTTTGCCGTGAATATTTACTTTATACAAAGGATTGCAAGTTTACTTGATTTAGGCCTTTTTACGTAGGGGGGAATGAATGTGAAATAAATGAGGAAGGACAATGCAAAGGGTAAAGAAAGAGTCAAAGTAAATTTCGACTTTATGTTTCTTGATTTTGTAGTTTTTAAAATTGTTGCATGCATGTTGAGCAAATGTGGACCTCAATGCATTTGATATAAAGCATATCCTTTTATTTTTCACCCGTTTCAACTTGCAACTATTGGTTGGAGTTCGGATGGATAACATGTGAATTCACTATATCACAACTCAACTAGTGAAGTCATAGGGCCATAAGGGAAATGTCACATGACTTATCTATGGATTGCTTCTTACTCCATTAGTTATAAAATAAATAAATTTTAGTCACTAACTTAAATTTAAATATATTTTAATTTTTTTGAAAAGACGAAATTGATTTTTAAGCAAATGAGTTTGATCCTATAAAAGGACATGAACAAATCTGAAGATGCAAGCATCCGACTTGCACCTACTTATATTCTGCTCAAATTATAACACGATGGTTGTAAGTATCTCTTTTCACGTCTTTAAATGTATATGAGCTTTCAGATATATTTGCGTAATTCAAACTTTGCTATATTCACACCTTCAAATAAGTACAATTCTTGTTAGAATTTCACATTACCAAGCTTTCGACACCCGTTTTACTTATCCTTCGTTTCCTTATTGGAGTGTCTCACTGACTTAGCTCATTTTCATGTTTAGGATACTTAGGCTGCGTTTGGTAATCATCTCAAGATGAAGAATGATGATTCATCTCAAGATGACTCATATGAATAGTATCAAGATGAATCATTCATCTCACCATTTGGTAGCAAAAAATTCAGGCTCGGATGATATCATATTGTGTTTGGTACAAATTGCAAAACTCTAGATTAAAATTTAAATTGACTATTTTACCCTTATTAAATACCCCTACCGATTTCACTTTTTATCGTTGAGATTAAATAGTACCCTTTATTATTTATTATTTATTATTTTATTATTATTATTATTATTTATTATTATTATTATTATTATTATTATATTGTTGAGTTATTATTTTTATTATTCTTGTTATTATTATAATTATTACTATTATTGTTATTATTTATTATTATTATTATTATATTTATTATTATTATTATTATTCTTGTTATTATTATAATTATTACTATTATTATTATTATTTATTATTATTATTATTACTATTATTATAATTGTTACTATTACTATTACTATTATTATTATTATTATTTTATTAATTATTAATATTTATTATTATTATTATTATTACTACTATTATTGATATTATTTATTTATTATTATGGTTATTTTATTACATTAATATTATTATTTATTACATTATTATTATTTATTATTATTACTATTATTATAATTATTACTATTACTATTACTATTACTATTATTATTATTATTTTATTATATTATTATTATTATTGATTTATTATTATTATTATTACTATTATTGTTATTATTTATTTATTTATTATTATTATTATTATTTTATTACATTATTATTATTATTATTTTATTATATTATTATTATTATTATTATTATTATTATTATTATTATTATTTGAAATCGTATAAATAGATAAGGGTAAAATGGTAAGAGAGAGAAAGTATTGTGTTACTGTTTTAATGAGTTCACCTCATCCGACCAAAAACGTGAGATGACTAAACAAGGCGGAACAGTGAAATATCAACGAGCCTTGTATTCATCTCGGGCCCTCCAATTTATTTTAGTTGGTTACCAAACAGTGAGATGAACCAAGATGATCTCTCTCATCTTGGTTCATCTGTCATCTTCTTACCAAACACACCCTTAAGGGTTTGTGGGTTAAAATCCAAGAAATAAATGCTTAAAAGTTGTAAGTCACCACTCTTTGTACTTTAAGGGCATGCATAAAATCTTGTGCCCGGATAGTATATGTTAAGTGCTTGTTTAGTAGGTCTTATAAGTCAAACTAAGATAACTTTTCTAAGCTTAAGGCCTACTAAAGAAGCCAAGTGAAATGAGACCAATGCAATATTATATTGGTGGCTACATGTCTTTTTTAATCCATCGTCACCTTAACTTTCAAGGCCGAAAACATGACTTGGAACATCAAATGCGTACAAAATTCAAGATTTTATTAAACTGAATGGCACACAAATCATATTAACTCACATCAACTAATAAAAAAAAGTACTCTCGAATTTGAAATGAGACATTACTAATAAGACAGGAGTATTTAATAGAAATAACTTTATGTCTAAACCTCCTCTCTAATGTCTTTATATAGTGGTATGTGATTCGATATTAGAGATGATAAAAGATCGGGCCTGCCATCCCGATTCAAAATCGAGCTTGACAAGAAGGATTAAGGAAAAGATTATCGGGGTGAGCCAAGCAAAAAATTTTGTCAAGTCAAATATGTTTAGGTACAGCTCAGTCCAAAATTACATTTAATTGTAAGTGGATGTTTACTTTGAGGGATGAGGTCTAATTTTATCCAACCTAATTCCAGGCTTACTCTGTAGAATTGCAAAATAGGAATATCTCAAATTCATGATACCTAAACACATACATATCTTATTTCAAAATTTATCGATTTTTAAATAAACACATCCCTCAAGCACAATGCCCCTAAAATGACTAGATAAGATCGAACTAGTCTTGAACCCACTACACCTTAGCTTGTTTCGGTCGAATTGATCTGATCAGTAATATTGTTGAGCCTAAAATCTTGGAACCCAACCGACTCAAAATCGGATCGCATGTTGGGCTGGGCAAGATTTTATTATTATTATCATTAGTTAAAATACTACTACGAGACAACTCAGCATTTTTTTAAATTTCTTTATAAAGTTTGGATTAAAACCTAATTAATATTTACTTTAATTTACGAGAGACTAGAGAGCAGTGATGAGTGATGAGTGATGATTTAGCTTTGCTCATTGAGGTAGAGGCAGGGGGTAAATATCTCTTTATTAATGTCGAAGCTCAATGATTCCGCCACGTCGCCTCCTCTGCTTCGGTGACAAACAGATTCAGCACTCTCTCTCTCCATCTCTAACCTCCGCCACTCCACAACAAAATTCGTTTTCATCCGCTCCACTATTAGCAGTGCTACCAACAAATCACTCTGCTTAGGGTTTCCTGGTTCTAAGATATTCTTCTATTGGTTTCCATCATGAGTTTGGATTCTTATTTCTACTGTTTCTTTTTGACAAAAATGGAAGCTCCGATATCCTTCTTTTCTGGATGATGCAACCAGGATCTTCGCCGATCTTGTACTTGATCCGGTCCGATATTCCATTTTGAACTGATCGATCTATTTATTCTTTGATTGACGATAAGTTATCCTCATAGAATTTTTCATTAAATCGAATAAAGCGTGAAATTCGGTAGGGTGAAATGCTTGCGGATCTGCATCTCGGCATGTGACTTTGCGGCTCGACGAATCAACTAATTTGAGTGTAAGAGCTAGTATTTCTTTAACTGTTTTTATGCTGTGTTTCCCCCTTTTTCTTCACTCAATATATAAAGCTGCTGTCTTAGCTTTTTGCAGGGTGTTGAAACTGAAAATTGTTTATGATAAATTAGGAAAAAAAATGGAACACTTTTAGTTTGAACAAGACTTGCTTGTCAAATTAATGAAGAACGTAAGTAAATGAGATTTCATCTTGTCGAATCGATTCATTGGCTGCTACTTTATCATAATTTCATTCATAAAAAATGCAAAGTTATCCACGGTTCTCTGATTGTCGAATCCAGTAATCTAGCTTATGCTAAAATGAATACAGCTTTGATGTGTATTTTATAATATTTCTGACCGAAGTAAATTGATCCGCTTATGGCTTAGCAAAATCCATTTCAACTTTACTCTAAATAGAAAGAAAAATACATAAATAGTGTTCACTATCATTCAGGAGTTAGCAGTCATGAAATGTATAAAAATTGGTACACAATTATATGATGTAGATATGACGAGGCTGATTCTTTCTCCCTGTTATCTTTTTTCCTTTTTTTTTTTTTTTTGTAATTTTATGTACTGGGTTATCAGATTCGATTTTGAGGTCAAGGCATCTGCTATAGATGTTATGCAATAGTGTCTTGAGGGCTGTAAATCTTTGGGCGGGACGTATTGGGAGACCCTCCGACCAGGCCAGGCGACTAAGATATATCTGTGGAGGTTCAAATACAACTGACTGCTGCAGTTATTTGTGGAGCTATAGGCTTGGAAGAACAAGAACAATGATGGTGGACTGTGGAACTACTGCTAAAGGATCTACGGTTGATGTTTTACCTGAGAAAGATGATGACGGTGGCTATGCTAGCGGAGGATGGAAGAGGTGATTGGGTTTTGAATTTAATAAGTTTTGTTGAGCTTCTGTATGTTTCTTGTAATTTTATCATGAGGGAAACATTCTTGCCTATGTATTAATGTTGGTCATTCTGAAAATGATGCATGCAAGTATATAGTTAGGCTTCCTTTTAGCATTCTTTGTTTTATTTTGCGGCGAAGGGTTTGGGAAATATTCAGTTGGTTTATGGTTTATAGCTTATGTATCTAGTTTCATTTTCCTGCACAAGTATTTAATTTGATTACCCCTAATGATGTGACCTGTTCTTGCAGTTGATAGTGACTCGTGAAACAAATATTTTCCCATTTATGGCGATATAGGTGTTTTTAGACAGTATGCATGTTTCTAATTTGCAGAGTATAAAATATTCCCTTTGTAGTCATTAACTTTAGCATTCAGTCGTCCTGGATCATGTGCTTCTTTGCAGTGTGATCACACTTATAATGGTTGTGAATAAATATGTTATATATTGTTGAATTCTTTTTCTGCCTCCCTTTTGATCAAACAATCATTAGTCTTGGTCTGTCCTTAATTCAGTTATCTACACTCATCAGTGAAATTCCTTTGATGCTTTACTTAACGCGTCCTGAAAATAAATTTATAAATTTCCTATTAAAAGGGAATATAGTCAATCTAGCTTTTATTCATATAAGAACAAAGCAAGGCCCACCCATGTCCTTGTCCCAAGCACAGCAAATTGAGATAACAGAGGAGGGAACATTTAGCATCTTCGCAGTCGTATTACATATCTATTAAAGCAGGCTTTGCATTTGTGGAACCTCTTGTTGCTCTGGGAGATCTATCTACAAAGCCTTGATCCAACAACATCCATGCATGAAAACAACCTGTTTTATGTATTTATTAGTTGTTTTTCTGGTGTCATTAATTAATTCTTTATGCAACTTCTATTCTGATCATGTTCTTAGGGATTCTTTGTCCTAGAGGAATTTGTGTCTGTATTGAAGTTCTGGTATTATGTTCCGTGAGACATCTGGCCCTGCATGGTATTAAGTAGTCAACCAGAAAATGAGCATCCATCCAGTCCTCTTCTATCATGCAGGGCCAGATGTCTGTAAGCTAATTGAGACATGCTCATCTTTATAGCCTAGTATGACTATTTTTGTATCTTTTATCATTGTTGAAATCACGTGCAAAATGCTTGGTGTGTTAGCTTTTTTGTTTGCTATCCCAATTGATTCAGCTGATTTTGTTGCCATTTTTACATTTATTCACATTTTATTCCCTGATTAGCAGTGAAGATGGAAGATTAAGCTGTGGATATGCCAGTTTTAGAGGAAAAAGGGCTAGCATGGAGGACTTCTATGACATCAAGGCTACCAAGATTGATGGGCAGCCAGTCTGCCTCTTTGGGATATTTGATGGTCAGCTCTTGTCATATAAGTGTCATATAAGTTTATACCTTTTCTTGAACTTTGCATCAATAGCAAAATAATAGAGTACATGCTGGAGAGCACCTAATCTAAGTGGCTCAATTATAGGGTTGTCTGGATATAAATTGTTCCTATCGTATGTGTTTGAATGAAATCTAATCATGAAAATACAACTTTTAGTATTTTCAACACTTGTGGAAAAATGAAGAGGATCTGCAGCTCAAACTTTAATGGTTAACACAATACAATTTGTCTGTTGTTCAGCTTCTTCAACGTTATTTGGTTAAGCGAATAAAAAATTGATAAAACTGAGAAAGTACTCATGATTGTTCATGATATATTTCTTAGCTTTTATGAATTAAGTGAATTAAATTTACTATATTTTGGGGCTAACTGTCTTTTCTGGTTCATCTGAATATAAGTGTAGAATTGTTTGATATTTTCTGCTTTACGAGGAGATAAAGAATGTTACTCTTTTCTTGATATGGATTGTGGCAGGTCATGGTGGCTCTCGCGCTGCTGAATTTTTGAAGGAACATCTCTTTGAGAATCTAATGAAGCATCCAGAATTTATTACAAACCCGAAATTGGCGATAAGTAAGTTTAAACACACAATATTAAGTCACTTTACATAACCAGTGTTCATCTGTGGTTGCATGTGAGGTTCTTCATTTATTTTTATTTTTTCGGTGCGCACCTGACTTTGTCTGTAATAGTAGATACTATGGTAAACAATGCAAACAATCATCAAAATTCGAGGCTTTGACTCATTGAAATGTGTTCCTGTATTTGTTTCGGCTACACTGAACCAGCTGCCTAGAATATATGCAACATTTTGGCCCAATCTTTTTATGTTGTTTACTTCCAGTGTGTACTTTCTTCCTTGCATCCCAGGTGTTGCATGTCTCATACAATACGGTGACTCGTAGACTATTTTAAATATGGGTGATTAAGAATTTGATGTGGAGAATCATTTGGAACATCATCTGTTTCAAGTGCCTCCGAATTGGTAACCCTTCAAAAGTTTTGGCAGTAGATCTATGTATGTTCTTGTGGTCACTCTGTCCGATCGTTATGACCTATTTATACTTATGCTGCTGTCCTGTTTGACTAGATTAGCTTGCTTGCACGATAAGAAATCTTTTAACATAGAAAGACTAGGTGTAGTGGACCTAGTGGTTGTTTGGTCTTTCAATTTAGCAGTGCCAGTGCACCCTAATAACTAATACAAAACCACAGGTGAAACATATCGGAAGACTGACAAAGACTTTTTGGATTCTGAAAAGGAGACCTTCAGAGATGATGGCTCAACAGCTTCAACAGCAGTTCTGGTTGGCAATCACCTTTATGTTGCGAATGTTGGAGATTCTCGAACTATTATATCAAAGGCTGGTAAAGGTACTAAACGGTCATATATTCTCTATATCACCGTCAGGTGTTTTCTTGTTTTCACTTTTTTGTTTTTCCAATGAAATTTGAAGTTATAGTAGCATATGATTGCTACTCCAAACTGGTAATATGTAGGAGATATGAGTACTTTTTAACTACTGTTGGACCTCAATGAAATGGCATCAAGGAAATGTGATCTTAAACGAACTTTTTTTTAAGTGACAGTAATACCTTGATTTTTTAAGTGACAGTAATACCTCGATCCATCATTTTCTGCACTGCTTAGGCTTTTGAGATATGATACGTCAATATATTGTTTTCAACTAATTTTATCGTTTCCATGTTTGACAGCAATTCCTCTCTCAGATGATCACAAACCCAATAGAAGTGATGAGAGAAAAAGAATTGAAAATGCCGGAGGTGTTGTAATGTGGGCAGGTTTGGCCATTTTATATTATCTAAACTCTTGTGCTTGTTGAGTATCGTGCAACTGTAGCAAAAATCATTGTCCTCGTGAGAATGATGTCCTTAGATTTTGTGAATGAAAATCCTGTCCATGCTAATATGAGGAGTTATCTTACAGTTCCAAGCAGTGTATTCACTAGAGGGGTCTAATAGATGGATTAACTCACACTTGGTTATTTATTTCTGATTCCTTCTGGAGTGATGTAGGGTGCAAGAAAAGACGGGTTGTTTGAGTCAAAGATATTCTTTCGGGTTCATGTCTTGCCCATAAAATGTTATCTTGTTCCATTTGACAGTTGTTCATAGAGAAATTTTGTGCTCAAAAGTCAGAAGCTGGAATGATGAACTATAATTGCTTTTGTATCAGGTACTTGGCGAGTTGGAGGTGTCTTGGCCATGTCTCGTGCTTTTGGAAATCGCATGCTGAAACAATTTGTTGTAGCTGAACCTGAGATTCAGGTACTAGTAGTAATAATGTTATAGTGGCCAACTTTGTTGGTTATTAGCCTGAGAGATTATACAATTTTAATTGATCAAAAAGTTGGAACTCTCATCAGTTGCATCGATCATCTAACTAAGACCTGTCCTCTGAATTACGACATTATGGAATCTCACTAGTCATGGTCAGGTATATGACATTATTTGATCATTTCAATGCTGCAGGACCAGGAGGTTGATCAAGATCTTGAGTTGCTTGTGCTTGCCAGTGACGGACTTTGGGATGTTGTACCCAATGAGGTATCCTTTTCATGGATTATATATATCAATAACATTCATAGATTGTATATCCCAACATTTAGTTTCCGAGGCCCTTTTATGCATGGGATGCCCACGGCAATTCTGATGGCATATAACTTAAGGAGCACATATTCAAAAGATTTTATTTTTTTTGGATATGTTCAAAAGATTTATCGAAGAGGATCCAGCAATATTAATCACGATAATTGCTGACAGCACCAAATGTTTTCAGGATGCTGTTTCGATAGCTCAAACAGAAGAAGAGCCAGTGGCAGCTGCCCGGAAACTGACGGAGACTGCCTTTACTCGTGGCAGTGCTGATAACATCACTTGCATCGTTGTCAAGATCCACCATGAGGAAATAAATCCCACTAAAACAGACCAAGATCTTGAAGTCGAAACCCAGACAATAAGCAGCGAAGAAGAAGAATCACATCCAACTTCAAAAGAAGAGCCTGAGGTGAAAACCAAAAATAGTTGATCGAACACTGACCCGTGGTCCGGATAAGGGGAGTGGTTGCGATTTGTTCATTCATTGGTTTGTTTTCTGGTATTTTCTTTTGTGAAATGCTCATAAAGGTGTTCTTTACTTGGTAAATTTCGATTCGTGGTGTAGTTTCGTTTAATAAACAAGGTCGTCGCTGAAATCGTTCTTCGTGTGTTCTTTGGTTCTTTCCTTCAGAGCTCCTGCA